>JBCFYV010003432.1:0-29264 GCA_039000515.1 Timema cristinae
GGAGGTGATGAAGTATTACATAAGAACTAGAAGGGTGTGCGAATCTTCGAAACTTCAACACCAATATCGGTTTCGACCATTTTAAATATTTCCCAATAATGATCAATTATTGTCATTCTTAGCTGTTATGTACAGTACTAAACAATATTCATATGGAAAAAATCTAAATTAATTGAATTGTAAGTTGTGGGTAAATTGATTTATTAGAATTAAACTAAATATTACAAACAATTGTGCAATAAAACATTTTCTAGTAATTTAAGTGAATAAAGCTATATAACAACATATATATATTTTTTTCAATCATAAAACAACCAACAAAAAAAAATATTCGAACCTTGATTTGGCTTCTAGAATATTTCATACATTCCATTCGAGTTCACTTTGAATTGAAAAAGTGGACTACACACACCCAAAATAAGCACATATTTGATTTTTGGCCATTTTGGACGACCTTAACTCCTCTTGTAAGGGTGAAAAAAAAAAGGCCACCACCCTCTTTCTTATATAACGTTTATTAGCTTTTTCTTATATAATTTGATCACAGGAATAACTATGGTTTTTTATGCAAAATAATTCACAATAAACACTTTTGTACAATTAATTTGAATTTATTATATTATACAGGTAAAGTTAAATTAAGAAGAATGTATACATTTTAATTTACACTCTACTGAAACTATAAAAAAAAAAGTAAGCTACAGGCGCCCTCCTCCATTCTTGCCCATATCTCTCTCTCTTTCTTACATAAGCATTGTTCTGAGCCCCCTTAGTAAAAATAATCAATGCTTGAACCCCACCCCTCTCAGGTGCTTACATAATCATGAATCCTGGCCCTAATGTTGTATCTTTAAAACTTGTGTTACTAATTTTATTCATACTTTTCATTTGTTTTTGTATCATTATTATTAATTTTGTCCAATCTATACTCAGCAACAATGTAAAATACTAGCTTCTTCTGGCATGTTGAAAAAGTTGATTAGTTTGGCCACATCCACACTTTTTCTCTTAGCCTATATGATCATCTAGTGCTCTATGAGTGGTATGTTCATTATCTATACTTATAAAATAACATGTCCTGACTGACTGACTGATTCATCATCGCCGAGCGCAAACTATCAAGGCTACAAGCATTAAATTCGGACTGTATATTCATTTTGTTATGTAGGCACCCACCAAGAAAGGATTTTAGAAAATTCCACCCCAAAGGGGTCAAAATAGGGGATGATAATTGTATGATAATATGTATGAAAAGTCCGTCATTTTGAAAGTTACATAAACAAAATTTTGCATTTCGGTTATTGACGTAAAACAAATAAATACGCGTTTCAGGAATTTTGGAAATTTTATTTAATAAGGGATGAAAAAGGGGGTGAAAGTTTGTATCGGACTTGCATTATTTTTGATCTGAGGTCAAGTTATGGTCATCAACGTAACGTAATATTTTAAATTAATCTGTAAATACATATGTTTATTTTCGTATTTGTATATAATCAACTTCCACGCGAGCAAAGCCGCGGGCAACAGCTATCTAGTCATAAATATGATAGCTGTGTGAAAAAAATAATAAAAATAACTCATGTACACATTTTCTGGAGAATATGCTATATTGTATTGCGATGTTGAGTTGTTGGTAAATATGTGCTAGTGTTTTTATTGTTATTTGTTCTTTTTCTACAATTCTCTTTTTAATGACAATTTATAACATTTAAAAAATAATAATTTTACTTATGTGTGTGTACTCATTTTAACCTTACTTTTATTTTTTTCAGTATTTAATAACTCTAGTTTTCATGATAGTAAATCAAATTATGCTCTTAAAAAATTGTGTGCTTTTATAAAGTCGTCACCACTCCAGTCTCCTGAATTTTCTTCACCAAACTTTGTTTGTCAGTGTATATTATTATGTCACAACTTGAGCATGTTATATGCAGATGAACTAATAACACTAATGTGCTAGAATTGTAGGTTTAATTTTGATGTGTAGGGTAAAGTTGAGTAAAACCGGGTAGGCGGGTCAAACCGAGTACCCGCTTTTTATCCCACCTGGTGCTGCGATCTAGTGCCTGTGGCATGAAATCGTATCAAGAGCATCAGTTTACAGTCTGCCTTGAGTTACAGAAGTGTGAGGTTTCGCGTCTTGATTTTGCGAAAGGTTTTAGAAACTGTGGAAAGTTTCTCAAATATTTTCATATTTTTGTGACTTCATATTAAATTCCTGCAACAGTTCTTCGTGGTGGTAAGTACATAATGGTTTTCATTAGTTTTAGCATGTTATTTTGCCGCCTTGCCCAAGTCTCTTTGTTGTAATGTGTGGAAGGGACGCCATATTTATTTTAAGTGGTCGTTTGGGGTAAAACCGGGTACATGGGGGTGGGGCAAAACCGGGTAGTACCCGATTTTACCCCACGCAATGTATTATAATTTGCTCTAATGTAGCGAACAACCTTTGCTATAACAATGTATCATTAATGATGGTATAATTATTGCTAGCTGTATGTAATGTTTAAATACATTATTGTGATGATTTACACAAATAGAAACATTGTTTATTAACATAATTTACGCGTTTCAATTTAAATAATTTTAATTTATAAAATAGTTTTTATGTAAGCCCAACAGATTTAATTCAATTTTTTTATTCTTTTTTTATTTTTTCCTTGTTTTGTCAGGTAGTCAGCATGCCGTTCCATTACGAAAGAAAAACGAATAGGGCGAGTTGGACTGAAGAAAGTATGTCAGGAGCTATACGAGAAGTTTTACAAGGGAAAATGGGTTACAAGAGAGCGTCACAAGCTTATGGTGTTCCCCAGACAACATTGGAGGATAGAATTAGAAAGGCCCGAAAAGAAAGTTTGTCTCCCCAAAAAGCTGCCAAAAAGAGGTTAGGTCGTTATACAACGGTCTTCACTATGGCACAAGAAAATGAACTAGTGGACTACATATTGCGCCTTGAAGAAAGGCTGTTTGGTCTTACCTTGATTGACGTTTGTGAACTAGCGTTTCAGTTAGCAGAAAGCAATAACATTCCGAACTCATTCAATAAAGAGAAAAAAAGAGCAGGGAAGGATTGGGTTATATGGATTTTTAGACAGGCACAAAGAACTCGCATTGAGGAATCCAGAAAAAACATCAATTGCACGTGCAAATGGCTTCAACCGCGTGTCTGTTGGGAAGTTTTATGATCTGCTAGAATATCTTAATGAAAAATACAAATTCTCTCCAAATGATGTGTATAACGTTGACGAGACAGGCATTATGACTGTGCCTAACAAACCCTCTAGGGTCCTAGCACTACGCGGGAAAAAACAAGTAGGATCTTTGTCATCAGCGGAAAGAGGCACACATGTGACAGTCGAAACATGCATGAACGCAGCAGGGAATTTCATGCCGCCTATCTTTGTCTTCCCAAGAAAGAAAGAAAGAAAATCCTAAGTTGATGGATGATACACCTCCTGGCTCATTTGCTGTCTATCATAATAGTGGGTGGATCCATAAAGAGGCTTTTGTTGTCTGGTTCAAGAAATTCATCGAATTTTCCCATCCTTCATCTGAAAAACCTGTGATGTTACATTTGGACGGGCACGCCTCTCATACTAAAAGTCTAGAGCTTATTAACCTAGCTAGGGAAAACCATGTTATCATCTTGTGTTTCCCCCCGCATTGCACACATCGCTTACAGCCACTAGATGTGTCATTTATGGCTCCACTGAGTGCTTACTATGAAAAGGAGGTTCGAAAATGGTTAATCGCACACCCTGGACCACTAGTGACTATATATGAAGTGGGGAAACTATTTAGAGATGCATTCCTAAGAGCAGCTCTTATGCGAACAGCTATCCATGGATTCGAAAAAACTGGAATATGTCCATTGAACCGAAATGCAATCCCCGATCACTTGTATGCTCCTGCAGAAGCGACTGACCATCCCCCTCCCACACAAGTGCCACACGGAGAACTGTCAAAAGATGAAGGTGGAAAAAACGTCAGCAGTCACAGACTCAACTCAAGCTCAGCCACCAACATCGGAAATTGACACTGTCAAGCCATCAACATCTAAAGTTAACACTACCAAACCACCAACATCTAAAGTTAACACTACCAAACCACCAACATCGGAAATGGACACTGCCAAGTCATCAACATCTAAAATGAACCCTGACAAGCCACCAACATCTAAAATTGACACTACCAAGCCACCAACATCGGAAATTGACACTACCAAACCACCAACATCGGAAATTGACACTACCAAACCACCAACATCGGAAATTGACACTACCAAGCCACCAACATCGGAAATTGACACTGTCAAGCCGCCAACATCGGAAATTGACACTGTCAAGCCGCCAACATCGGAAATTGACACTACCAAACCACCAACATCGGAAATTGACACTACCAAGCCACCAACATCGGAAATTGACACTGTCAAGCCATCAACATCTGAAGTTAACACTACCAAGCCAGCAGCAACGGAAATGGACACTGCCAAGTCATCAACATCTAAAGTTAACACTACCAAACCACCAACATCGGAAATTGACACTACCAAACCACCAACATCGGAAATTGACACTACCAAGCCACCAACATCGGAAATTGACACTACCAAGCCACCAACATCGGAAATTGACACTACCAAGCCACCAACATCGGAAATTGACACTACCAAGCCACCAACATCGGAAATTGAAACTACCAAGCCACCAACATCGGAAATTGACACTACCAAGCCACCAACATCGAAAATTGACACTACCAAACCACCAACATCGGAAATTGACACTACCAAACCACCAACATCGTAAATTGACACTGTCAAGCCATCAACATCTGAAGTTAACACTATCAAGCCAGCAGCAACGGAAATTGACACTACCAAACCACCAACATCGGAAATTGACACTACCAAGCCACCAACATCTGAAGTTAACACTATCAAGCCAGCAGCAACGGAAATGGACACTGCCAAGTCATCAACATCTAAAGTTAACACTACCAAACCACCAACATCGGAAATTGACACTACCAAACCACCAACATCGGAAATTACCAAACCACCAACATCGGAAATTGACACTGTCAAGCCATCAACATCTAAAGTTAACACTACCAAACCACCAACATCTAAAGTTAACACTACCAAACCACCAACATCGGAAATTGACACGACCAAGCCACCAACATCGGAAATTGACACTACCAAACCACCAACATCGGAAATTGACACGACCAAGCCACTAACATCTGAAGTTAACACTATCAAGCCAGCAGCAACGGAAATGGACACTGCCAAGTCATCAACATCTAAAATGAACCCTGACAAGCCACCAACATCTAAAATTGACACTACCAAGCCATCAACATCTATAATTGACACTGCCAAGCCATCAACATCTAGAATTGAGACAGCCAAGCCATCAACATCTAAAATTGACACTGCCAAGCCATCAACATCTAGAATTGACAGAGTCGAGCCATGCACAACCAAAGGTGATGGATCTGCGTTTAATATTTCCCCACTCTTTATCAGGCCGGTTCCTAAAGAAAACGAAAAGCCAGAAAAGAAAGCCAACAGAAAACGAGGGAAAACAGTAATTTTGACTTCAACACCTTATAAATTAGAACTTGAAGAAGAATTTGCCAAGCCTAAGAAAACAATCAAGAAAAGAAAACTTTTTGAAGACGAGCAAAAAGGACCAGAGGAAGAAGATCAAACCACAGGCAGAACAACAGGAAAGAAGCAAACAAAAAAGAAGCGCCAGGAAGTTTGGTCATCCCCGAAGATGAAGAGTGGTCGCCTTCTGAAGATGAAGATGAAGTTGGTATGGATGCTGCCTGCATGTTTTGCAACGAGCTGTTCATGCACTCAAGATCAGGAGAAGGCTGGATACAGTGCTCGGTGTGCAGCGAATGGGCTCATGAAGCCTGCAGTGGGCATGACCTAGATGAAGAATACAATTGTGATTTTTGTACTAAAGTTTCTAGACAAATTCGTCTTAAATAGTATTCTGTATTGTTCAATTACTGAAAGATTTAATAAAACATGTTATTGAATTAAATATGTGTAATGTCTGAAGTGTTAACTTTAAAATAAATTGAAAAATTTCGTTATTGGAAGACGTAAACATGGTTTTTCAAAGGTACCCAGTTTTACCCAACCAGTGGGGTAAAACAGGGTAGTTTGCCATATTTAAAAAACATATATTTCAAGGACATTAAATCATCACAAGTATAAAAAAACAATATGTCTAGTTAAAGAAGACATAATAAAGATTCTGTCATCACAAAATCAGACCTTTAAGAGAATAAATGTATTTACTATAAATAATTATACACTTGATACCCGGTTATACCCTACTTTCCCCTACCAGTATTTGTATGTGGGAGAGTGGAGAAACCACTCCACAGGGATTTGAACACAGATCTCTCTCTCATCAGCAGCCAAATCTATTAAGAGTATGACACCTTGAACCATTCAACCACCGAATAGGAAGCCACTGTACCATAATATTAAATATATAATTGGTCATGGACTAAACCAGGGAGTCTCACCAAAATACTTAAGTTCTGGATCTCCACACAATTTTTTTAAGAATTCGTTTTAATAAAATATAAGTTCCTACTCTTCTTTTCGTTTCTTGATTAGGTTATGGTTATTAAAAATTATATTTACTAGTTTTAGTACCATTATAATATTTGTAAATGGAACATAATTTACCACAAAATATGTTATTTTTATAAAAACTAAAATTAATGTAGAAGCTTTATAACTTCAGAATTTATTTATGATTCAGGAGGCCATTTGAGCAGATAATTTTAATTCATTTTTTTTACCAGAGATCCAAAGAATATAATTAAGTATAATTTTTTCTAAATATTTTATTTTCTTAAGGATTTTTTTTTAAACTTTACTACACGCTTGTTTTCAATTATTGAAAAATGGTAAATAAATATAATTTATCTAACGCCTGTTTGAAGAAGCCAAATCGGCTAAAAACACATACAGGAACAAAGTTTTGGCCGTCAACTTACTCGTGCAATTAGGTCGAGACCACACGTACGCGGGGAGGGTTGTGGAGCGTGGCCGATAGTTATTTTGAAGTGAACAGAGTGAAATGGCCCATGGTGAGTCTCGAACATTATCACGTTATTTAATTATTTGATTAAATATTATTTGGAGTAATTAGTTACTATCATTTAGGAATTCAACATTATAGCTATGATAAGACACTACACTAAACCTTCAAGTTCAAACTATCCAGGTTCTACTGTACTTTCGTAAATAGTAAACCTAATTCCCTCTGTGTTTTAAGGTTTTTAATGTTAACGCAACGGAATTTTTTAGACCTCCCTTTATAGAAACGTCTACGATCACAGTGATATAGACTGCATTACATGTGGAAGGTTAATATGCATTCAAAAAGATACTACGTAAATTATGTTAAAGATTATCATATTCTTATCGTTACTACAGTCTTAACATTTCTCCTTGGATTTGAAGTTGATATTTTCCCTTGGTGATCTAGTTAGACAAAAAAATAAATCAACAGACCCCTACTATATTCAATAGTGCATTTTGGTTAAAATTCCAGTCGGTTGTGGTGAGAGAGTTTTTCTCCTAAATTGGCTCCATCCACGCAAATGCTGGTACATTTCATCAAACATTCTACCTTAATCGTCCTTATTACTTCAGCGGGTTTAATGTATCCGAATTAAGGAGCAGCAAAAAAAAAAAGTTAACTTGTATCAAAATAAATGCTCGCCCTTAATCCTATTCGTGCACTCCAGGTTGAATCCCCGCGCTTTAAACAATGAAACCATCGATGCGGGTATTTTAGTTGTAATTTTGCCTTTGTGCTCGTTAGGGGTAGTTACTAACTTCTCAAGTAGTTGTCAAGATCCGTGTATTTCAGGACGAGGGTTTTTAACTCTCCCCTGGCGTGGTAGACCTGGTCTTAGTGTACACGGTTGAATGGTGGCGTGACAAGTATGACGACACGTGTCGTCATGGAACGTGCGTTGCGCAATGCTGACGTTTTGTCTCTCTATAGAAACCCTGTGAACATTTTTAACCCTTACATTGTCACTATTCTGGTGCAGATAAATAATTCTCATTAAAGCGAGGGAGGGGAGGAAAACACTACCCACTATTGGCGCGTTTTACACCTGAATAAGTGAATTAACTTAAAAAGTTTGATAAAACACTATATTATTATTAGCACCGCGTCTTACTACCCGTCCGGGTTATACGCACTTACGCTAATGTGTAATGGTAGGGTGATTGTGAGATTAAATGGAGGACCTACAGTTTAACGTGGGATCCGAACCACGGTGGAGGCCTGGCATTCCCCACATTCACAAGATGTCTTGTCAGAGGTGAAGGAAGGGTTTGATAATCAGATAAATCTGTGCCTGGACCGAGGATTGAACCCCGGCCGCCAGCACCGAAGTCCGACACCTTACCCCTAGACCACCAGGTCACCGATAAAACACTATAATTTATGATCAATTGAAATAGAGTCAAACTTAACATAATAAGAAGTTGTATGAGTGGGAAACAAGGGGAATGTATAAATTATACCTAGGCGAAAAATCTTGCTTCTCCAAATGACAGGGTTTCTATATTCTGATTTTGGTTGGAAGAATTGTTTAGAAATTCTAAACTATTTCTTACATCCAGCATTGACAACATTTTACTATATTAGCTGTGTGTACTGGTGTGACAGAATGAAAAGAGGAATAGTACAGAAAGAGCCAGTCCTAGACAGAATAGAGAAGGTACGAATAATGGAGAGGGAAAGGATCCGCAGGAGGATGCTGGATATAGATGTAAGGGGAAGGAGGCCGGGGGAAGACCAAGGGACAGACAGAGTAAGGAAGCGTGTGGAGGAAAGGACTGAGTCAAGTCGGGGAAGAGAGGTAGTGGGAGGAAAGAAGGCGTAGGAGAATGGAGAGGACTGGGTCAAGTTGGAGGAAGAGAGGTAGTGGGAGGAAAGAAGACGTAGGAGAATGGAGAGGACTGGGTCAAGTTGGAGGAAGAGAGGTAGTGGGAGGAAAGAAGACGTAGGAGAGAGGAGAGGACTGAGTCAAGTCGGGGGAAGAGAGGTAGTGGGAGGAAAGAAGGCGTAGGAGAGAGGAGAGGACTGGGTCAAGTTGGAGGAAGAGAGGTAGTGGGAGGAAAGAAGACGTAGGAGAGAGGAGAGGACTGAGTCAAGTCGGGGGAAGAGAGGTAGTGGGAGGAAAGAAGGCGTAGGAGAGAGGAGAGGACTGGGTCAAGTTGGAGGAAGAGAGGTAGTGGGAGGAAAGAAGGCGTAGGAGAGAGGAGAGGACTGGGTCAAGTTGGAGGAAGAGAGGTAGTGGGAGGAAAGAAGGCGTAGGAGAATGGAGAGGACTGGGTCAAGTTGGAGGAAGAGAGGTAGTGGGAGGAAAGAAGGCGTAGGAGAATGGAGAGGACTGGGTCAAGTTGGAGGAAGAGGGAGGAAAGAAGGCGTAGGAGAGAGGAGAGGACTGGGTCAAGTTGGAGGAAGAGAGGTAGTGGGAGGAAAGAAGGCGTAGGAGAATGGAGAGGACTGGGTCAAGTTGGAGGAAAGAAGGCGTAGGAGAAAGGAGAGGACTGGGTCAAGTTGGAGGAAGAGGGAGGAAAGAAGCGTAGGAGAGAGGAGAGGACTGGGTCAAGTTGGAGGAAGAGAGGTAGTGGGAGGAAAGAAGGCGTAGGAGAAAGGAGAGGACTGGGTCAAGTTGGAGGAAGAGAGGTAGTGGGAGGAAAGAAGGCGTAGGAGAGACAATGTTCCAAACAAACTCAGCCAGTGGCTAAGAGGCTTTTTACTGTCAACAGAAATGGCTGCTTTCCCTTTGAATATTTTGGAACATTGAAATTTGTTGGAGATTTATTTTTACTGTATAAATTGGTTGGCTAGAAACTTCACGAATCACTGTCGAAAGTTATCGCTTCCCGTTTAAAATAATTATATAGGGGAGAGCGGGGGAATCCCGCACACTTAAGGAAAACAAGACATTGCTATGTTCTCATTTAGTCTATTATAATTAGTCATAGCTCATTGCAAACTTTGTTTTTTATAGACCAATTCAATACATTATTTTTATATACTTAAACTAACATTCTCTTATAATTAATTAAAATATGTAATTAGACATTGTGCGGCATTGTCCACCCTGGTAGGGCAATGCCGCACACAATGTGGGGAAATACCGTACAATTATGGTTGTTGATTTATATAAAACTATTGCGATAAACATAAAAAATACAACCAAACAAGTAATAATTAACCCTTTATTAACGTATGTGTATGCCTAAACGTAAAACTAAAAATATAATAATAGTAAAAAACATAGTCAATTTATACAGATATTAAAAGGTGGCAATATAAATTAAATATATTTAACTTTTAAAGTCACAAAAAAAAAAATGTCTGCTCTTTCCGCTGTACTACATTCAGCATATATCCAATCTGAACAAAGAACACATCTGAGCAACAACTCCTTGTTCCTCCCAAATTCTCCACAAAATCTACAATTAGAATCTGAATGGTTAAACAGGCAAACTATTAGAAGATTCAAGTTCAATATTTTCCAGTTCATCGTCATCGCACAAATTTGATAAATTTTCTCCTTCATCTGAGCTATCTTTCACTTTTATTATATATAGATAGCCCGGGCGTGTTGTGAGACACGGCGCAGAGAGATAAATGCGAACCAATCACATGATAACAATTAGTCATCACTTAAAACGTTTATAGTCGACCATCTCTTAATCTAGTGGTAGTCCTACGAGGGGGAAAAGGCCTACTTGTGCTCGCTTGGTAGATTCACAACGGCATTGAATATGGTCGCGTGTCTTTGAATGGGATCAAAACGGTCAATTGACGTGATCTACTTAGGACTAGGGGTTTAGGGCCACTTGACACAGATGAGGAACTGTGAGAATGAAACTTGAAAGGGTTGAAAACCCGGTATGAAAGCGAAAGAGGATTGAAGAAACGTTGAGGTCTCTTTGGTCGCTAGCATCCCTTACTTAGATTGGTACTATTTTGATTCACAGTATAATGCGAGATTTTTTTTCTTTTCCACATTTTATAACACTAATGGAGTGGGGATTAGGAAGGTAGTGAATGAGAGTAAATGTACCCGCATTTGCGTGGATTAGTAGCGTGGGAAACCATTTAAGTAAAAACCACCTAATCTCGGCTTGGAGTGTAAAATAAACCTTCCCGTTACAGGAAAACCTGAGTATGACATCTAACCCGCGTGCACATTCGTACGATTAATATGAGTGTTACCTGATTCGGTGGCCGCATGGTCTAAAATGTGTCATTCTCAAACTAGACTAGACCACCGATCACGGGAAGATCGTTGTTCGAATTCCGGTTGAGTGTATTGAGCCAGGTTTTTTCAAAATGGTTTTCTACTTTCCCTCCACGCAAATGCGGGTACACTTAATCTAAAATAATCCTTAGAGCATTAGCGAGGTTAGTACAACCCAAATAGGAAGTGAGAGCCAATGCTAAGAAAAAAAGTTAATCACGTACTTTTAAAATGACTATCAATGTTGAAGAATAACCTATATTTTAAAGATTTTGTATGTTAATTACATTAATAAATAAATACCTGATCACGCCATTCCCTTACAGAGTAGGAAAGAAACTGTGCACATAGCTAAAAAAAAAAAAAAACTTTGTGCTTAATATATCCTCACTAACTTTCTTCACACTTTCCTATCCTTGCATATGCCCTTCGTTTCAAAAACATCCATACACAGTCTCAAACACGGTATTTTATTATTAAAACTCCTAATGTTTCTTTTTTTTTCACACATAGTACCTTCATATATTTGCTTCATCATTCGAGCAAAACTCATCCTTTCAACATGCTAAAACCGACGTAAGACGCTTCTTTCACATTGGCCTATCAGATTCTCTTTAAAATCGCATTCCTTCAGCATCCATTCATTACAGACTCTTTCAGTAAATGATAGCGATGTGAATGGGTTAATTCAGAGAAAATTTCTTTGACAAACAATCTTCAGCTACCCATCTGAGACTCTCGACACCAACCTCCACATTAACGACATAGTAGGTAAGTCTTGATATATCATTTGAAATCCATTCCTTTTAAATAGCCATAAATGAATAGGTCAAACACTATAATGAGCACTTTGTTGTAGTCTCCTGAATTAAGATAATTTCAAATATTCTCCCCACACTTCGGTGGTTGAGTGATCTAAGGATCTAGGTAGGCTAAGGCGTCAGTCTCACAGTTGACTAGACTGCCAAATGAGATAGTGATTAAATATTTATTATTGAAGTTTATAAGTCCGTCGACACAGTGAGGCCATTAAGGCCTTAAACGACATTGAAAACATTGTAAAACCCCCACATGGGAGCGTCATAATTCACCTGCCGGAGTATGAAGATGGAAACACACAAATAAAATTACATATACAAATAGTAAGATCTGTACTAAAATTTTAAAAATAAATCTCAATATAAGAAAGTCCATTGGAGTGGAACTCAATAAGATGTATTTATTACGCCAAATTAGATTAATAAACTGTTAAAAATGACAACACAGGTATATACACTACATTAAAAAGACAAAACGAACGTATTAAAATACACTAACAATGTTAAAAATGAGCCCAATATGAGATAAAATCCAAATAAGTCACTCTATAAGAGTATTTTTGAGTTTGACATTTATTGTTAGACTGACGACTTAAACTTTACGAACAATGGTTATATGATAATTATATGAATTTAATGTAATATAGAACATAGTATTAATTTGTTTTCTGTCTAACTTGATCACGCAAGGAAATATATCTACTTCAAATCCAACCGTTTAACACAATACATTGGTGACTGGTGGTCTAGGGGTAAGGTGTCATACTTCTATGCTGGCGGCCGGGGTTCAATCCTCGGTCCCGGCAAAGATTTATCTGATTGCCAAACCCTTCCTTCACCTCTGACAAGACATCTTGTGAATGTGGGGAATGCCAGGTCGCCACCGTGGTTCGGATTCCACGTTAAACTGTAGGTCCTTCATTTCATCTCACAATCACCCTACCATTACACATTAGCGTAAGTGCGTATAACCCGAATGGGTAGTAAGACGCGGTGCTAATAATAACACAATACATTATAGATTAATTATTACTTAAATTTAAGGAGTAATGATGAGAAAGTTAGTTTAAAGGAAATTAATCTATATTGGCATGAAAAAGGATGGGGAAAAACTACAGTAAAATACTTAAAAACCCACCTTTAGTGTGCGTGATCGAGTTTCAATCCCTGACCTCCTTGTAAACCCACCCTTTCGTGTGCGTGATCAAGTTTCAATCCCTGACCTCCTTGTAAACCCACCCTTTAGTGTGCGTGATCGAGTTTCAATATAGAACTCAGTTTATTGTGATATTTTCAACCTGATCACGTAAAAATATATCTACTTTCAAATCCAACCGTCTTTAACCAACCTTTATGTGCGTGATGAGTTATCAATCTAGACTCCTTGTAAACCACTTTCGTGTGCGTGAAACGAATTAATCTATATTGCTAAACACCAGGTGTGGACTCAGTTTCAATCCCTGACCTCCTTGTAAACCCACCCTTTAGTGTGCGTGATCGAGTTTCAATCCCTGACCTCCTTGTAAACCCACCCTTTCGTGTGCGTGATCGAGTTTCAATCCCTGACCTCCTTGTAAACCCACCCTTTCGTGTGCGTGATCGAGTTTCAATCCCTGACCTCTTGTAAACCCACCCTTTAGTGTGCAGTGAATCGAGTTTCAATCCCTGACCTCCTTGTAAACCCACCCTTTAGTGTGGTGATCGAGTTTCAATCCCTGACCTCCTTGTAAACCCACCCTTTAGTGTGCGTGATCGAGTTTCAATCCTGACTCCTTGTAACCACCCTTAGTGTGCGTGACGAGTTTCAATCCTGACCTTGTAAACCCACCCTTTCGTGTGCGATGAACGAGTTTCAATCCCTGACCTCCTTGAAAACGACGATAAAGTACAATGTAAGTCATACGTCTTAAGGTGCGGCAGAAGGGTGCGCGAGGAATTTTACAGTTTTTATAGACTATACATTTTTTGGCAAAAATAAATCAAATATTTCTCCAGTAGCAACGTAAAGTTTAGTTTTCTGCACATGTTAATACCAACAAATATGAATATGTCAGGGATGTCCTGGAATTTTTTCAAAACATTTTCTCTGTATTTAAAATGTTTTGACAACATTCCAAGACACCTTTGACAGATATTCAAGATCTTTTGGTATTAGCATGTGCAGAAAACTAAACTTTACGTTGCTACTGGAGAAATATTTGATTTATTTTTGCCAAAAAATGTATATTCTATAAAAATTGAAAAATACTTGCACTCCCTCTCTTCTGTCACACCTTAAGTTGGGATGGAACAGACTCGATAAAAGGCCAGTGTTTGCAGCAGTATTTATGCCAAACTTTTTTTTTTTGCTAAAATAAATAAAATATTGCTCTAGTACAAACATAAAATTTAATTTTCTTGACATGTTGATAACAACCTCTGAATATTTGTCATGAGCATAGTGGCATTGTCTAACAAACTTTTTAAATTAAGAGAAAAAGTTGTCATTAAATTCCAGGACACCCTTGACAGATATTAAAGAAATCTTGAAGTCACCACGTGAAAAAAAAAAATCTATTACTGTGCTGGAACAATATTTTCATTTATTTCGGCCAAAAAAGGTTTTGCCATAAAAACTGCAAACATATTGGGGCTCTTCTCTAGTCCCCTTACCACCCACCTTAAATAACTCGGCGACCGCTGTGAACCTATTTATATTTCTCTTGTGATGAAAACCCAGTCGTTGAAAGGTTAAAATATTTTTTTTATGAAATATTACAGCTCTTATCACAATGCAATAATTAAATAAAATCGAGCAGGCCGCAGGCCGCTTCCCGCAGATCACGTGGAACTATTTCATCCTCTACAACTAATAGGCTATATAAACATCGTTATTTATTTATAATTTCAGGAGACTATTATATTTCTGACTTAGCTAAATTTTGAAAGTGAAAGTTTCTAATGAATTTTTAAAGTGTCTAAGGAATGCAAATGAGGGGTAATTTTTTTTTCTTAATAGAAACCTTGATATTAATTAATTCATCTCGATTGATGACTTATGGAAGAGTTAGAGTATCTGATTTTAATTTTAACATATGGTTTAATTAAAATTAATTTGAGAATAATTTAATAAATGAGTGACAAATACTTATTAATATAATATAATATTGTTTATGAAATTACATTGAATCATATCATCCCAGTTTTAAATATAATAAATTAATAATATCTGGATCCGCGTTGTAGTGGTGGTCAGTGCACCTGGCTACGACCCTAGAGTCCCAGGTTTTGATTCCTTCTGGTACCTTGGGTATTTTTCCCTTCACAAAGGTTACCACCAGGGGTTATTAGTAAGCCTGGCTTCATTTAGGTTTAAGACTCTTACTGACCCACACATCCACTATTATTATTATTATTATTATTATTATTATTATTAGCACCGCATCTTACTACCCGTTCGGGTTATACGCACTTACGCTAATGTGTAATGGTAGGGTGATTGTGAGATGAAACGAAGGACCTACAGTTTAGAGTGGAATCCGAACCACGGTGGCGGCCTGGCATTCCACACATTCACAAGATGTCTTGTCAGAGGTGAAGGAAGGGTTTGGAAATCAGATAAATCTGTGCCGGGACCGAGGATTGAACCCCGGCCGCCAGCACAGAAGTCTGACACCTTACCCCTAGACCACCAGGTCACCCACATCCACTACTAATAGGCGACTGAACTTGATGTCATGTCCTTCCCGGTCAGTAACGCCATACGCCATATATAATTTGAGCTCTGTAATATATATATATATATATATATATATATATAGTATAATAGTGGATGTGTGGGTCAGTAAGAGTCTTAAACCTAAATGAAGCCAGGCTTACTAATAACCCCTGGTAACCTTTGTGAAGGGAAAAATACCCAAGGTACCAGAAGGAATCAAATATATATATATATATATATATATATATATAAACAGAGATCAAATAATTCCTAAGACAACTCAATTCTGCGTATTTTATCTAAATGAAATATTTGGTTTGCTTTTTTATATTTTTTATACGTATGGCTAGATAAGGCTTTACCTATGAATTTAGACCTACATCTAGAAAAGTTACTAGATCTACTTCCCCGTATCCATACCCCTTGTCATGTGATCCATAAGTATCACTTTTGATAGATATTTTAATAACACCAATAATATAGTTATATATTATCAATTTTGGCATAAGAGAAATATTTTAATATTTTCCAAAAGGCCCTTTCTATGAAAATTGAGGTATAACACTATTCCAAAGATTAATTAATCCGTAGTCTATTTTCTTTATTTCATCTTCAATAGTGCATTATTTTAACGATTTAAAAATGGCACGGTTGTGCACTTCAAGAAGCTCCTAGCTGCTAGATTTGCGCTGGAGGGGGTCCGCACCGTTGGGAGGTGGGGGAGGGGTCTGATGAAGGTAAGGTATCGGTGTTCCTCCGACCAGCCAGGTGTTAATGTGGTCGAGGTCGGCATCTCACCCAACAAAAGATACCACACCTTTTTTTAAAAGTTGTGGTAGCTGCCGCATCCCGTGGTTCGGTTCACCGCAGGGCACCGCGCCGAGATCCGCGCGTGCGGGAGTGCAGGGAGCCGACCCCTCGCCTTATAATGCCCCCCCCCCCCCCCCAACATCCAGCCCTTGTGTCATCACGCGATTTCGTTTGGGGAGTAAGGAGCTTGATTGCCTACGGTGAAGGGGAGGGACAGACGTTTCGAAATTAGATACATTTTTAATCCATACAAAGCATATTGATGTCTTCCAAAAAAATTAATATATTGAATTATTCCACAATTTTAAGGGTCGATGATATTAAAAGTATCTCAACGATGTTTCTTCCAAACTGTAAAAGATTTTCAAGTGTGTTTTTTTTTTTTGCGTAGCTAGACACAATAAAATGATAAGGATGCGTGAGGTAGAAATTAGCTTGGAGGGAGAGTGAAATCCCACCCTCAATACACCCGGCCGGGATTCAAACCGCAACTTTGGTCAGTGTAAAGCTAACGCCTTAAGCCATGCGGCGGACACCTGTACGAATAGTTTCTCTGTGAAATTATGTTTATATAATTTTTTTAATTGTGCAAAACCTGCTTCGGTGGCCAAATGGTCTAAGACGTCACTATCGTGTTGGACTAGACTACCAATGACAGGGATATAGGGGTTAGTGTCCCGGTCGGTTGTAATGAGGGTTTATCCTAAATGGTTTTCCCCTCTTTTTCCACGCAAATTCGGGCACATTTCTAATAAATTCAAGCTTAATCATCCCAAACTATTTAACTTAATCAGTACATATGCGTGTAACCTTAATCAGTGCGGTGCTTAAAAAAATTGTACAGAATCAAATCCTAAGAGTAATTTTTGAAATTTTTTATAGACTATCTAGAACCAAGACTAATTAAATACTAATAAAAAATGTTGCAGAAACAATGAGAAAAGAGGAAAATCTCTGTCCATTAAAAAGCATAACAATCAATATAATATTTCAAAGAACTTAATAAAAAATATATATTTGCTTAAAGTTCAGAAACTACTGGTTTTATAGAAATGTATTTCAAATAAATATTTTGTATCTTCAGTAGTACTACTACTTTAAGATGAAAGCTATTTTGTGTCTCGAATAATTGTGACGATATGATCAAAATTGTTAATTTCTGCTTATATAAAGTATCCTTATACCCTCAGAGTCATTTTAATAGAAAAATGAGAATCGCCATTTTGTTTGTAGAGTTTAACAGTGGCTAGATACAAAATATAATAAAAATTGTTAGTTCGGATTTCGAGAAAATCCTTTTTTACTCTTTCTGCCCTTAAGTAAACTACCCTTAATTTTAGGGCTAGACGTCTAATTTAAAAAAACTCGGGGGGACCTTACGAAAAGCTCAGCTTCTTAGCTCGGACGGTAAAATGGTTTCGGCTCTAGTCCTACTCCAAGATACAGACAGCTAAATAAACTGCATGGTGAAAAAAACCGTTTCTGTTTCAGGGGGTCAGGAAACGACATTTATTAAAATTATGAGTTTGATTTATTTGTCCACAACAATAATTCTTTCTACGAGGGGTCTAGAGAAAATAAAATTACAAGACGGTATTTGCCAAGTGACTACTATATTTAAAAAAAATTGTGCAGGATCTACAAGACCAGTTTATCCCAGATCTGCTTGTGAAATATCACTTATTTCGGGATATATTCGTATCAGACTTTAAAATTAGTTTTAACATGACTGCAACGGATGCTTGTTCAGAATGTTTGGGCCTAAAATCATTAAAAACGGCTGAAAAAAAACATAGAAAAGGTTAAACCAATTATAAAGTACAGGTCACACAAATTAAGGGCAAAAACATTTTATATAATAGTTACGAATGAGAAAAAAAATGCAGCAGTGAAGTTTTCACTCGATTATCAAAAACACTTGTAGTGGTGCCTAAAGGTATTATTTGAGGCCACTCTACCAATACAACATGTCAGTTTGTGAAGGTCATTCAAAAACCAAACAAACGCGTGATACAATATATATTTTTGTTTGGTGTGAAAATCAAATCTAAAAAGTTTCAAATGAGATAGCTTCCATCGTTTGTCATAACGTCATTAACAAATATGTCACTGGTTTTGAGGTAGTTCCAGATCTACGCTTATGGATGTCCTGGGCAAAACAAGAAAATAATAATAGATGGTATGTGGCACATTAGATACATAATGTCCCCCCTGATAACATCATGTCAGTGCAATGCAACTTATTCACTCGACAGAAGGCCACTCCTATCTTCCAACGGATCGCGTCTTTGGCAATAGAAAACCCACCAACTATCGCTATTCAAAACAAATATATTATTATTATTAATAGAGTTTATAGGCCCATCGACACATTGAGGTCATTAGGGCCTTGAAAGATATTAAAAACATAGTAAAATCCCCATAGGGGAGACACATAATTCACCTGCAGAATATACAGGTGAATACACAATATACAAAACAATATATGATATAAATATAAAATACTAGTTAGCACTATGATAAAATACCCACCGGAGACACTCCATAGGAGTGGTCAAATGGGCTGTTAATACAAATGAGTGATAGACTTGCTAAAAAAACACAGGTGTATGCACTATATTAAAAGTACATAACATATTAAAATATAATCTCAATATGAAATAAAACCCAAACGAGCCACTTTATAAGAGTGACTAAAATGGCATTAAAAAGATACGTCTGGAGTATAAAACGGAGTAAGAAAATAACTCAATCCGCGCTATCGCGTAGTAAAATCCGTAGGTCACCTTTAAAATCAAGAGCCAGGAGGATAGGGGTATATTTACGACACTCCACCAAAATGTGATACACACTAAGAGGAGCATCGCAAAACTCACACACTGGAGGTGGATCCCCTCTCAGTAAAAACCCGTGGGTCAATGATGTGTGTCCGACGCGGAGTCTCGTCACGATGACCTCCTCTCTTCTGGACTTTCGTATAGAAGAGGGCCATCGCGACACACCGTCCCTGATGGACCGCAGCTTGTTCTGAGCAGGGGTCGAGACCCACTGCTCGTGCCAGGTGTGTAAGACCTCACGCTGAACATAACCCTTCAGGTCTAAAAACATGACACTCAAACTCGCCTCAGGAGGGAGATTAACCACCTCCTTGGCCGCCTGGTCCATCAGTTCAATTACTGATGAACCATGCAAAACAAATACAAATGTGTTTTTAATGTATTCGAACAAAGTCAAATAACTCGATGAAGACATTCCTGTTTTCAATCGGAAAGATGATGTTAACGATAGATATACATTTAAAACACCAGCTTAGCTCCATTTTAAGGTTAATCAAACGAAAGTATTCACTCTCCGAAAAGTTAAAAAAAAACTTGGAAAAGGAAACGTCAGAAGAAAGGTTGAGCTAAACTGCAGGTTTCACAAACTCACGGATACTTTTATTTACTATCCAGTCTAAAGCCATGTACGTACAAAGAAAATAATAGTTCACTTCTACCGTGTACATAATTTTAAATAAAAAAAAACCACTTCAAACCATTTCAAACTGTGTTTTATTTGGTTATCACTTCGAATAATTTATTGTATGAATTTTTATTTATCTGATTTAATTAATATATCATCTATTATTTCGATAACTCCTATAAATGTAAGATTTTAAATATTTTAAACTCGTGTCACCAAATAATTAGTCTACTAGACTTATATCGGTGGGCACATGGAGTAAACGTCTGGCTCTTCTAGTTTGCCGGTGTCAGAGGTCGGGTACGAATGCCGGTAAAGAGGTTAGAACTAGATGGTTTCACTCATTCCCTTCACTCAAATACGGCCACATTTCTTCTAAATTAAATATTCCTCTACCCTTACACACTAGAGTGATTATAAGGCGTATAGTCTAGACGGGCAGTAAGACGAGCTGCAAACACATGTTTCTATAGGATTTGGCTCGCAACATGCCCTGAGTTTGTAAATCTAGCCTTTCGACTAATTTGAGTTCGAGACCATGAAGATAAAGGGATATAAAAAAAGTGTGTCTTGATGTATTACCTGAAGCCAGGGAAAACCCTTGGTGACATGAACCCAGGTTACCTAAAAAGGGTTTGTGAAAAAATCAAAAATCAATTATATAAAAAATATTCCTTGCATTTTAGTGACGAATAGGAAACTCAAGAGCTGATCAATGCAACCCTAGAACAAGAAGAAATTCAAGCAGCACATAATGACGAAGAAGTAGTCATTTAAGGTAAATAGTAAACAAAATATTTTAGGGTTTATTATTAATAATCTTAATAGAGCACCTCTCAATTAAATACTTGTCCCTCGTAGAATTTTTACGCTTTCAATAAATTGTAGAAAGAAAGTTATCATTAAAATGAAAGGAGGAATGACGCTAGTAAATTCCTTATCTCACTTGTGAAAAGTTAAAACATTAAATAAATTTAACGTCCTAGATATAACACGATTTTAAATATAGTATTTTTATATTTTCTCACTTTTTTAATCACTACGTCCTACTACCCATTCGAGCTATACGCTTATATACTAATTACGCTAATTGTTTCAGGGATTAGGATGGTTATATCTATAGGAAATGTACCCGTATTTGCGTGGAGGGAAAGGGGAAAGTCATTTCGGGGGAAAAAACACCCTCAGAACACCTGACAGAGATTCAAACCTTGGTCTCCACGTCATTGGCAGTCTAGTCTACTGCAAGAGTAGCGCGTTAGACCATGCGGCCACCGAAGCGGATTTTTCTTAAAATACATTCACATTGTTTAATGCCATATGTTAAATAGGGCACATTATTAGCTTTCGGGAGATAGCCGGGGCGGAAGTAACCGCTTGATACTAAAAGGGGTACAAACGTTTTGGCAACACAGAAAAAAACCGTTTGGAGTTTGGGTCACAGATTGGATGTAATTTTGGTATGCCAGTAATTCACACAAAACTAGGCTTGCGTGACTTCGGAGCGGCATTCCAAGAAAAGAAAAATTACTAATCACACACACACACTAACCAGAAATGGTGTGACGAGACCGCCCGATCTCGCCTAATCGGTCGAAACTCAACAAGGAGACCTAATGATTCCCATCGCCCTTGTGACCATAAAGGTATAATAAATTCTATGACGGTTAATGTTCCCCCGATAAGGATAAGCCTGACCTCATTTCATCATCACCCCTCCATCCACCTTTCTTTATGTTATATTGTGATGAAGAGTAGTAAAAAGGTGATCGTTTTTAATGATCACGTGATGAGTTAAGGAACTTGGAAAAGAAAAGAAGCGCTGCGGTGAAAAATTTACTACAATGGAGGGTTTTTACGGCGGCTATTATTCTTAGAACAACAGTAAAGTCATTGAAGAGGTACCCATTTTATCTTTAAAGGATGTGTAAAAAAACACCGTATCTCCAAATAATATCTTTAGGACATTCCGAAAGTAAAATTTTATAACTAGTAGTCTTGAAGAATTAAAATGTATGCACACAATATATTATTGTAAGACCAAAACTAAGCCACTAATATTTCTAAAACCTGCGTAGTATTTAGCAACAATATATTAGGTATAAAATATATTATATATTTGAAAAGTCATAGACTTCCTCGTAATAAATTTCAAATTCAAAATTGTAATGAGTAGAGTGATAACATTTTTGTCATAACCTTATTAATCAGGTTTAGTAAAAATATTTAAATTCTAATTGCTATTATCTGAAGAAATACTAATCAATAATAAATTGTAGCTGTGGTATGTTTTGTTCTAATTCATCTCAAATAGAGCAACGTTACAAATTAACAATTGTTTTGTCTCTTTGTGGCGGATGGGGGTTCTTAGCGAGGGGAGCGGCGGTGGGTAATTAAAGGAGGATTTGGTTACATTAGTATATACATATATTATAAAGAGGGAAGATTTGATTTTTTGTTTGTAATATATAAACTCAAAAACTGCAGGACCGATTTTAAAAATTCTTTCACCAATATAAATCTACATTATCAGCGAGTAACATAGGCTATATTTTATTTTGAAAATTTAATTTATTCCTCATAAAAATGTCAATAGTAGGGGAGGTTGGGGCAGAGTGTAACATGGGGTACAGTGTAACATTTTGAATTTCGCGCGAATTATGACGAAATCAGGAACGAAACCCCTAGCGTTAGCTATGTTGACACTTCCCGCCAGTAGCCATTGTGAAGCTGAATGGTACGTGTGCAGTGCATTTGGTTTAAAACTATTTCTTTGTTTTCAGGTAAGTCAAGTATTTTCTATTAGATATCTTGTGTTGTTGACTATTCCTTAAGTTTATAATATATTGTTGTTATAATATTATATTAATGAAAGTGTTTTATTGTCTACACTTCGGTATTATTAACATTCATTAAGTAGGTTACAAATACCTAGAATTTTGATCTAACCGTTACTAGGCCCTATGGGGCACAGTTTAACAATTGGGCATGGGGCAGAGTGTAACAATGTTATAATCTGCCCTAGTGTTACACTGTGCCCCTTCTAATATTTTAAACTTAAGATTCGAACAGAGATATAATGAAAATTAAATTATCCTAATGGAGTCTACAAAAATAAGATTAAAATAATGTGAAATCCCTAGAGTTAAAATATATAACATCAAGGTCGGGTAGAAAATATAAAAATATAAAATTTAATTTTGATACAATAATCATTTCAACTTAAATTAGATCACTGCATATAGTAATAATAATAATAATAATAATAATAATAATAATAACCAATATGTCTAAAAATTATGTCTGATTTGTGTTTTATAGAAAACCGTTGCAGTAATGGTTCGTCATAGGAAACGGAAAACAAATATGGGGTTATTTTCCGAAAATGATATGAGGGCAGCAGTTGATCTCGTATCCAAGGGAATGAGCTTACGTCAAGCAGCAGCAGCAAAGAATGTGAACTACGGAACATTGTTCAGGTACTATGAAATAGCAAGGGTCACACAATAACAATTTCAAACACATTATAAATTAAATGTATCTTAACTATTTTAGGCCTCTTATTTTAACACTTTTTTTTAAATTTCAGATATGTAAAAAAAGCAAAAACAAATGAAGGATCTGAGATACGCATGTGTCCAAAGTACAATTCACGTCGTATTTTTACAAATGAACAAGAAGTTGCCTTGGTGTCATATTTAGTTCAGTGTGCAAAAATGTGTTATGGGTTGGATACTGTGGAAACTCGGAGTTTGGCATTTGAAATGGCTCAACACAATAGTCTTGAAATTCCTCCGAGCTGGTTGGAGAAGAAAATGGCAGGTATAGACTGGTTGTACAGTTTCAGAGATCGACATCCATGTCTCAGTCTTCGACGACCTGAGCCCTGTAGTTTATCAAGGGCAACTTCCTTCAATAAACACAATGTTGGAATTTTTTTTTATAACTTGAAAGATGTCCTATCTCGCACCACTAACTTCAGTGATGGTACCAGGATATATAATTTAGATGAAACAGGTACCTCGACAGTACAAACACCAAAACGGATTATCGCTCCGAAAGGTATCAAACAATTGAATAAGGCTACAAGTGGTGAGAAGGGCACACTCGTCACTACTTTCTGCATTGTCAGCGCGTCTGGTGTTGCACTTCCTCCTGTAATGGTATTTCCAAGGGTTCACTTTAAGGAACACATGATCAAAGGTGCACCCCCAGGAACCCTAGGACTTGCTACGCCATCTGGATGGATGAACAGTAGTCTTTTCCCGGAGGTAATGCAACATTTTGTAAAGCATTCTCATTCTTCAAAAGAAAATCCATCACTTCTAATTTTTGACAACCATGAAAGCCATCTTGCTTTATTTAGCAGCCTTAGAAATCGCCAAGGAGAATGGAGTGACTCTACTGACGATTCCACCTCATTGCAGCAATAAAATGCAGCCTCTAGATGTAAGTGTATTCCATTCATTTCAGTCTCACTATGACCGTGCCATAGAATCATGGCTGTTGCACCATCCTGGTATTCCACTCAATATTTACCAAATTGCAGAATGTGTTGGGAAAGCTTTTGAAAAATCCATGACACCATCAAATATCATATCTGGTTTTAGAAAGACAGGTATATTTCCCTATGATTCAGATGTGTTTAATGATGATGATTATCTTAGCAGTGCTGTGACAGACCGCCCAGAAGATCAAAATGAAATGCTTGCAATTGATAACTCATTGTCTTGTACGTCAGGGGAAGGTAATATAATCATAAGTGAAACAGTGGTATTAAATGGGGAAACAGAAAATAAACAGATTTCTCAGATTCCTACACAAGTCATCAGCCCTGAAATGTTTCGTGGATATCCAAAGGCAGAAAGTAGAAAACCTTGCAACAAAAGGAGAAAGGGAAGAAGTTGCATTCCAACAGATACACCGGTAAAGGAAAGCTTGGTACAACGTGCACAGCAAAGAAATGCTAAGAAAAAAACCAAGGTAGAAAAGAAAGCATCAAAAAAATTGTATAAAGAAGAATTGGACACGACAGACGACGAAGATAATTCTCCAGTCTTAACATCCTCCGAAGATATTAACTGTCTTGAAGAAGATGATGAACCTATTGCAGAAACTCGAGAACCAAAAGTTGGTGATTATGTATTGGCCAAGTTTTCAGGGAAAAAATTAGTGTTTTATGTTGGGAAAATTATAAAACAGAAAGATGAGGATGGTGATTTTGAGATCAGCTATCTTAGAAAATCAGTAAAGGATCCCAGAAAGTTCATGTTTCCAGTTGAGCCAGATATAGCATCTGTAGCAGAGACAGATATAACAATGGTGTTACCACAACCTCTAATTGCAGGTCAAACTAAAAGATTAAAATCATATCTTTATTTTGGCGTTAATATGGATAACCTTAACGTACATTAATTAGAATATACATGCACAAACTACAGTTAAAAATACATTTCTGATTAAGTACAACAAATGTATTGTTCTAGAATAAATATCAATGTTCATACTTAACATTAAATAGCATTATTTTTACTTTCAATTATGTTTTACACTTTACCCCTTAGTGTGTTACACTTTGCCCCACGTATGGGGTACAGTGTGACAGACTGCAGTTTTACAAGTATCTGTAAATATAGTGAAATTCAATGGGCTAATGAAAACAATAGACCTCTATATTATTAACCAATGAATAACAACATGTTTTAAAAAAAGAACCATTTCATCTGTTACATAAACATGGAAGATACGCTAAACTTAAACTTTATTGTTACACTGTGCCCCACCCTCCCCTATATTATATAGTCGTTGGACAAAAAAGTTGTTGAAGGGAAAGTGGGGTTGGTGAAGGGGGCGAGGGTGTAGGGTTGAGGAAAGAGGAATAAGATGAAAATAGGAGGGAGGATAAAAAGAAGGAGGGGCTATACAGTGATGGTAGGACTGTATTTTTTTTAATAAGTAAGAAAGTTTTGTTTTTATATTGACATGATGGATGATTTGAAGCTTTGTTATACAGGATTATTTAATATTTTTTTTACGGGAAGGAGGATGGTATATAAATATATTTAGATTTATTGATAACTCCAGATTCAAGTGATCTATAAACTGGCTGGCTCGATTAAATTAAGCCTCACACTTATGAATTTTGACTATTCTAATAGGTTTACAACGAGCTTAAGGGGGCCACCTTGGTACTTGAGAAAGTATCAATCGTGTTAGGCCTCATGTCTTAAAATAAAATGCTCTGTGCTGTTATCTTGAACTACAGCGTATGTCTCTGTCTAATCTTATCCTCTTTATACTTACCCTACCACTTTTTTTTTTTTTAGGGAAATGTGAATATTAACTATACATTAATTAATCACGTGTAGACTAAATTTCTATCTTACCTTACTTAGTTGATAGCAGGGCTTTGAAACCGGGGAGTATAAGGGGCTCCAACACACGGCCCTATACCCCAACCCCTCTTAGATTTATTCTATTTGGGTAAAAAAGTTTAGTAAATAAGGAAGATATCACAAAACAACTCCAAACAGCTTCTAAAAGTATTCCCTTTTTTTTGGTTAAAAAATCGAGGATAATCCTCCCCCCCCTTCCGACCTAATCGTTGTTAATCAAACCAAAGAGGTTTTTCCTTTTAGAACCACGTCTTACAACCCGTTCGGGTTATACGCCTATGTAATCATTACGCTAATGGTGAGGCTTTCGATTAGACCATGCGGCCACCGAACCGGTTCAAATTAGTTGTTATATTACCTACACAAAGCTATAGTAAACATAAATATTAGGTTAAATGGTCATGTGTAACCTATTTTCAACAATTAATTCATTTTAACTTTAGATGCCTATTCAGGGCCTCAGTAATTTCCACTGATATTCTAGCTGACAGGGGAAGAGGAAAGAAAGTTTTGATGAAATGTACCCGTATTTGTTTATAGAAAGTACTATGAATAAACTACCCTTAGTAAACCTGACCGAGATTCAAACCCCGACCTTGTCGCTGGCAATCTTGCCTAGCTTGATCTTTACGTTTTAAATAATTAAATTAACTAGAACTTATTAAAAACAATAAGAAATAAACCATTTTATTAATGTTGAAACACATTGACTGTCTCATATAATACACACACACACACACAGTGGCGGACCAAGAAAAAAATGACACGGGGGCACCATGATAATACATTATTATTATTATATTGCTACCTTACATCCTTTTAAAAATCTCGTATCTATATGTTAAAGTTAATATTTAAACAAGATTTACAAAGCTATGTTATATAAAAAACTTTTGAGACCTCTGATAAATAAAATATTTATCTTTGAGTTTGAATGAACTTTGATTTAAGTTTTCGTGTGTGTTTTCTATCAACCATGTTTAGAACCTCTTAAGGGATTATTTCAATACTTTTATTTAGACTGAGCAATGAGTCTGGCCAAACCATCGAGTCTTCCCTGACCCATTGTTCATATCAAGTAGTTTTTAATTATATTCAACGAACTATAAGATCGTTCGGCTGTTGAAGTAGTAACTGGTATCACACAATTTTCAATGGGCACTCGATGTTAGGAAACATTGACAAAAATCAGTAAGATTCCATTAGCGTATCGACTTTTACGGATCTCTGTATCAAGAATTCCCGTCATAATTTCAATTCTCCTTGAAGTACCCCTATAGTGGATGAAAACACCAGATCATGTGTTTTTGCTGCATCCAGTATCTCTTCATATGTTAACAATTATTCTGATTGTAGCTAGAGGGCATTTAAACGATTGCTGTATATTTTCCAAAAATTGACAAGGGGGGCACGTGCCCCAATGCCGCTCCCTGTGGCTCCGCCCCCCCCCCCCCACACGGTAGAACTCCAGTCATCCGGATCGCCAAATATCCGAATCATTATTAGGAAATAAAATAAAAAAGGAAAATATTGTACTGTAAAAATGATATTTTTAAATTACACTACTACCATACACATGTGCATTGAGTATCAACTTAGTTTTTACATAAATACAATACTGTAGGCCTACTGTATGATTCAAGTTTATTGTATTATTGTTTTCAGTAGCAACAAGATTAAAATTACTGTATTTTTTTTAACTACAGTAGAGTAAATTTTGCGTTTTCTTTCGAAACATTGCCTTAATTAAAGATTAATATGTGTGTGTGTATATATATATATATACCCTCCATTTATTAAACTTGCATACATCGAGATTCTCAGTAATATCTAAGTTTTGGTGAATCCCCTTAACATTTACATAACTAAACTGTTTACATAGGTCTGTATCAAAATACAATTTTATATATAGAATTTTTTCCAAGACAAATCGGGAATTAAACTTCTCAAAAAACTTATATTTTGCTTGCCCCCCCCCCCCCCTTCTACACAAATAACGTTCCACCGACAGTGGTAGCAACCAATCCGTGCAACTGGTAGAAAATGATGGTGCAACTCTGAATATTATTTTTTTGAAATTTACCTACTACTGTCAACCGGAGAATTTACGGCCAAGAGGGTTTACAAGGGTGAAAGTTGAGAAATAGAATTTTATAGCTAAATTTTCATAAATAAGGCCCAGACTTTATTTTTTTAATACAGTAGTGAGGATTTTTTATTTAATTAAATATATATTACCTATTCATAAAAAATAGAGCCTAAAAAGATTTACATAAAATTTTACTATAGACAGGGGTGGAATTTCGTAGCTTACAATAACTATAGCAAATACTGTTTTATAGTACTTATATTTATATAAAATATATTATGTGACTGTATATAAAAATACATCATTGGATGTAATTCTTGTATTGTAAATTCTAAGTAAGCCTTTAAGGTATCTAATGTACCAAATACTTTTTTTGTTATAGTACGCAATTAATTATAACAAATGTCAAAACTTTATAGTTCGTTTCATAACTATTCAATTAGCCATTTTCCAGTGTAATGGATGGTATGGTATTGTTTACAACTTGATTAAATTATTGCAGACATCAACAAAGACCCCAGGATTGATTTAATCATCGCCACGATACTTGGAGGGTAAGGCGGGGATGGGGGGTGGCAGAATTATTCTCCGCTTGTGACAATACCCATGTCTGCCCCTGACATAGTATTCCTTCAACAAAATACCCAGTTTGTGAAATTTTTTTA
>JBCFYV010003433.1:0-26232 GCA_039000515.1 Timema cristinae
CTGTGTCCTGGAAAATGTGTGAAAAAGTGACTCTCCTCCTTTTCCTCCTGTACCCTTCATATTATTGTAGGCTCCAAGTGTAGTAAAATAAGGGTCCCGTAAGACTTCAGTAGAATTCATTAAGGATTGAACATGTTAACGTGTCCTTAAAATTAATTCTACACATCCTTTCCCGTTAAAAAAACTGGAGTCGCCTATAATCACTAGTGTTTTACAAACAAAACTAATACGTAGAATGTAGTTTTACAAAACGAAGTAACCGAACTGTAATATTGTTTCTAACCAGCTCTATCATGACAGAGAATGGATGAACGGCTTCACGATTCACTCGAGAAATGAGACACGACTATTTACGATTGGAATAAATAACAAATAAGTAATAATGTGGCGGACAAGAGGTCCATTACAGAGTTGTTCCCCAGTCAATATATTCCGTCATTGTTTTCGCAGGACATAAAGCACGGATCGCGGTGGGAAAGGGAACATGCATTAGCTAAACCCACTGAGCAGACTTGATGGAGGAAACACGCTCGGGCATTTCTGTACGCTCGGGGCGTTCATTATCCGTACCATTATTTTGCATTAAAGCGGAGGGTTTCATGGCCGGAAGATGTAACATATTAGTGGATGGAGATGTGTTTGATTTATGTGGGTATTTAAAGTGTACTTTCTAAACACGGCATACAACTTAGAACACAACCACTTGGGAGACAGCCTTACCCTAACGTCGAGAACGGTTATTATGTATGTGTGTTAGAACGAGTCCGCACACCGATACCAAAGTACAGTATTTACAGTAAAGTTTTTGACATGTATAAAAGCTATTAAATAGTTTTTTTTAATATATGTATACGTAAAGTCATGTGGCTTACAACATGATTGTTACAGGAAGAATCATTTTAAAAATAAAACTATTTTTTTTGTGGCCAACAGTGACAAACATTTTATTATATTATTAGTGTAAATTTTATAGATATTTATAATATCCATCAAAAGCGACACCTGGAGATAATATGACTTGACGTATGAATACGTGAAAGTAAATCTAGTAATGTTTCTAGCTGTATTCTTATGAAAAGTGGACTTACAACTGCAACATTTTAGTAAGAAATATCAATACTCATAAAATACTATTAAATAATAAAGTAAAATGTTATCAATGTTGACTGCAATAAAAAAAAAAAATTCTACATTTTAAAAACCTTTCTTTCTAGCAGAATCTTTGGTTGATCGTTGAAAGTATAAGAAACAATAACAAATTAACAAAAGTCTTTATTGTTTATTGAAATTTAAAAACTACTTCTATATCTCATAGCTATGAATGCACTGGTAGGTTTGGTACTCCTGAGAGGAGAAGCAGCTCCGAATATATTCTATATGCTCTAACTAGTGAGTTATCCAGGAATTATCCCGTGCCCAGGGTCATTCTTCACTCATATTTTAAGGCAGAATCTATGATGGACGTAAGGAAATCATTCGGCTACAAAATATGTGATTTTATTAGGATCACGAGCTATCAGATAACGCAGCCCCCTTCGACTCGGTAATTGGCTTAATGCTGCCACTTGTACAATTATTAAAATTGTAATGGATTGCAGATTTAAAAGTCAAATAGCCAAAGCTATTATTTATACTTTTTAATGAGGATTGCTCCATCTAGTATATATATTCTGAAAAATTTTAGCCGATGATTTCCACACGTCCATCATAGACTCTGCCTTAAAATATGAGTCAAAAATGACCTAAGACGGACGATTCCTGGATAGCTCAGTGGTTGGGCATCGGCGTACTAAGCCAAAGGTCCGGGCTCGATTCCCGTGTCCAACTGACATTTTTCAATTTTCAGAATATGATATCTAGAATGGAGTATGCCTCACTAAAAGCATAAATAATAGCTTTGGCTGATATTCTTAAAAAATATAATTGTATTCGCCGAGCTGGTGACATATGTATGAGGGTATATACACGTACTGTATAAAGATAAAATGTGTGTATCAAATATTTGACTTTCACTAACATACGGGATTCCATTCTTTTCACCACGTATTACTACACGTAAATCTAAAATGCTTTAATCCTCAAACCTTACTCTCTCCCTTGCAAACATATTAAAAGGCAATAGTTTAAAAATTCCTATATTCCACTCCTGGCAATACCTATCTGACAATCAATCGCATAAAATAGTCTTAAAATGTAAACCAAAAACGTAGGGACACGCTGGTCGCTGTAACGAATTGTGTCGACTACACTATTTGTTAAGAGTAGGATACAATATAATAATAGTGAGTAGTTTAGACAAGCAGCGACCGGTAAAGACAGGATATCGCGCGTGACTGTCCATCTAAAGACAATAGATATGGCAGAGGGGAAAAGTCGTTACAATGTGTATGGCAAGTCTCACATTAATAGTGTCTGGATGTGATCCGAGTGGTCAAACGCTCTGTCATTCCAGACATAATGTGCTGTTCTGGTTACTTTCTGTCTGAACATGTTTAATTGTCCGCTACCAATAATAATAATAATAAATGGCACAGCAAAGATTCTCTCCCGGTTAATGGTTTTATAAAAATATATTTAAACAAAATATTTTTTACCCTTGATAGTACTATTTCATATCTCAAATATGTAGTTTCAGAGAAATGATGAAAATTGGAAATGTCCCCCATGTAAAAATGGCCTACCCTCTAAATCATTTTCATTAAAAAAAAATGAGAAGTACCATCTTGTTTATAATGAACAGTGTATAGATATAAAATTTAATAAAAACGGTTAGAGAGAGTTTTGAGAAAACAGTTTTTCTATTTTTGCCCTTCAGTAAATTAACCTTAATTTTAGGGTTAAATGTCTAATTTAAAAAAAAAAACGGGAGGACCCTATTAAAAGCCTAGATACCAAGTTTTAGCCCAATCAGTGAAAATGTTTCTGCTCTAGGCCGAGGCACAAACAGACAGACAGATAGACAACATTGCGAAAACAACTTTTTTGTGTGTTTCAGGGCGTCATACAACGTTGACATTTATCAAAATCTCGAGTTCAATTTTTTACGATCACAATACTTTTCTTTCTCTTCGAGGTGTCGAGAGAAAGTAAAAATACCTTGTTCAAATTAATGTATTGCACCAACCCTGTCTGCACCTAGCTAACCACATTTGCGTCGAGAAAAAGTGGAAAACCACCATCAGTACACCCGACCTAGATTCGAACCTCAATCTCCCCATAATCGGCAGTCTAGTTTACTGCGAGAGTAGAGACCATGCAACCAACGAAGTGGGTTTTGATTTCATAGAACTAGCTATTATTAAAATTCATAATTAGAATAAATGACGTATTTTATAAATCACTATCCTGTCTTTTCACACAAATTCCTTGGAAGTTTTATTATTATTATCATTATCAATTTTATCATTAAAAATATCATTATCACATTACTATCATTATCATTAATAATATCATTATCATCATTAATATCATTATCATCAATAATATCATCATCATCATCATTATTACAATTAGCACCGCATCTTACTGCCCGTTCGGGTTGTACGCACTTACGCTCATGTGTAATGGTAGGGTGATTGTGAGATGAAATAAAGGACCTACAGTTTAACGTGGAATCCGAACCACGGTGGAGACCTGGCATTACTCACATTCAAAAGTTGTGGTTAATACACGTCTTGTCAGAGGTGAAAGAAGGGTTTGACAATCCCACAAATCTTTGCCGGGCCGAAGATTGAACCCCGGCCGCCAGCATAGAAGTCTGACACCTTACCCCTAGACCGCCAGGTCACCAAGCGTCCTTGGAAGTTAAAACTAGAGTAAAATTGTGTGTTATCACGAAAAATAGGTAAAGGCAAATAATTTCAGACCCCTGTATTCTATCGAGGCCAGTTCAAATGCCCGTCGAGTCTTCTGATCCCCCTCCTAAAACCATCTGTATCAACCTACTAAGCTGGAGGATGTTCATATTCACATTAATCAACCTGTCTGCTCTCTCGACCTTTCTCAAAGTTTTTCATTTATTTAATTCTCAGTTCATTCTACGTTAATTAGGCACTCATTAGTTCAAGTACGAGCAGTTGGTTATGTATCGTCGTGACATATTTTTATGGTGCGAAAAAAAGTTATATCACCGTTACTTGCTAGTACAGTGTGGTCAAATTAAAGCACACAATTTTATAAATAAAATAGAAAATTGTACAATGGACAAAATCAACATTTTTTTTTATTTGATGTTTAAAAATGATGCCACCCAAATGTGCACCGTTTTTGCAATGCACTGCCTCAATCGCTAACGAAATCTGTACACAAACCTGAGAAGCAGATATGAAGAAATGGAATCAATCATTTGGCGAATTCTGGCCTTTATTTCTTCAAAATTGTGGCGTTTATAAGAAAACGCCTTTTTTTTTTTTCAGATATCCCCATCAGAAAAAGTGAGGGCTGTTAAATCCGATGATTGCTAAGGTCATTGAACGTCACCAAACCGGGCAATGATGCAGGACGGATAATTTCTCGTTTGGTGACGTTCCATAAATAAAAAAAATCGCCGCGTCCTATTACTCGTCTGGACCATATGCATTTAATTATGTAATCGTACTTATAACTTTATAACTCTCTTATAATTCGCGGTGGTCTTGGCACTAACCGTGCTCATGTAATTCATAAAGTTACTAGAAATAGTTTATTGTGTACATATGCAAACAATGCGTTCTTGAGCCGTCAATTTTGAAAGCCGATGTACATTTTGGAAACCATAAAATATATATAGTACGCACTTGTTAATGTGGGCTATTTGAGTTTATGTTTTAAATGCTCCAAAGTGCTATGGGTTTTTCCCAACAGCGATCTGAATAACATACACATCACATTTTATACCCGATATTAAGACTTTAGATCAATAAAAAGATAGATTATCGACTTAGCTAAGATGTGTGTATACCCATAAGTGAATGAAATAAGTGCACTCACAAAGGCCAACCATCCCACTTATTAATTTTTTTGCAAACTTACTACTTTTCCAATTTCGATTTCATTAATGAGGTAGGGATGAATACGGTAAAATGTATATTAAATTTTTCCACGTGTCATTGGAGGGAGAGTGGGTAAACATGTATGCAATAATAATTAGTTGTAATAATTAAACTTAAGTTACACGTGTGTATATGTATAATATATTGTTTTATTGTTTGACTTGCAACAATTAAAAGGAATCATGAGACACGTTAGTAAAAGATACGGCTGTATTTTTTTTAACAATCTAGTAAAAAGTTCTCCCCCTTTAGAGGTCGAATTGTCTAAAATATTACTTTCAATACACTGGACTGGCAATGATAGGGAGAATTAGGTTCGAGTGCCGGTCGGGTGTATTGAGGGTAGTTTTATCTAAATAGTTTCCCTTTCTCTTTTCCACACAAATATGGACACAATTATTCTCATTTCTAACGCATTCATGTAAATATGCGGATAGCCCTAAAGGGTATTAAAACGCGAAGCATAAAAAAAAGTAAAATGTTAAGTCACTTTTTATGGAACCAACTATAATTGCAACAAAATAAATTTTATATCTCAAAGAATGAACAGAAAATATTGAGAGTAACAAATAAATTAACCAACCTAATAGTAATTTTACTTTTTAAAAAACGGGCACTGCCGACAATGCTGATAAAGGATAAAGAGTAAAACTAGTTGTTTCCTTTTTCAATGCAAAAACCTTTATATTGTTTGTTCTTTTGTTTGTTATCATCATTATTCCTGAACGTTTTTAAAAATATATATTGCAGCCAACAACAAAGCCATCAATGACCTAATCTAAGTGGTATGAATGAATAAGGTTCTTTTAGGGGAAGCGTACCCACATTAGCGTTAAGAGGGAATATTAAAATCAAAGTGATGAATAACATGTGTAAAACTACCCCCAAGTGCGCTCAGTCGAGATTCAAAACTATATTTTCCCTTTACTGTCAATAAAGACTACTTAAAGCTTGACGACCACCGGTGTATTTCCTATACCCTATATCCTTAGAGGGTAGTTTTTTGGGCTTTTTGCCCTATAGGGCTTTTTCTAACTCACCTATTGAAAATATAACCATAATTAATTAAATACCACTCATTTAAAATCTATTATAAAATATAGTTTGAATAAGAGAAAATTCACGTGGGCCTACTTTATTATCATATACATTGTAATTAATTACCAGTTCCTCTGTCCAGGATAAAAAAGAATCTCGAAACCCAGAAGACCTTAGAAGATGAAATTTTTCAGGCAGGAAGCCCCTAATCCAAAAAGAAGCAAAATAAAATACTTAGTGACAGTAAATTCCTATTTGGGTGTATTAATTTATTTAAATGATAAATATTAAGTATAAAGGTGATATAAATGGTTTTGTACTATTACTTGTAATATACAAAGAGGGTTGTGATCAACGATACCTAACAGAAGTCAATAATTAAAGCTCCTGAGCCTTCGTTGGATGAACATTATTCATACTCCCACTCATAAAATTAAGTTGATGGGATATTACTAAAATAAACAATTGATGACTGGTTGATGAATGATTGATAATTAGTGATTTAAATAAAACCTAATGAGTGTTAAAAAATCGTTTGGAAAGCGGAAAAGAGGACTTTTGTAAATTTAATGCGTACTATTGAACGCTCTAAGAATTGTTTATCAAAAACCATTATAGACACCATCTCCTATATCACTTGTTGAGTGATCCTACTGAATAGTCTGCTATACTAATAGGACAGGCGATGATATAAAAAATAAATCCCAATTCAATCGCAAAATCCTAACGGCCTTATATTACCAATTAAGAAAACTATGATAAAAATATCAAAAAGTTATTTTTACCTGTAAATCCTGGTAAAATACACAAATAAAAACTCAAGTCTTTACAGAATTTGGTAAAGTACATTCATGACCTTAGTTTACTTGGATGACATCTCTAAATGTTACTAGAAATAGTCCCTAGCTTATCCCTACCCCAACAGCTGACATGTCACTTTGGATGACTAATGAAAACAGATGGTAATGTATTAATGTGATAGCAAACCACAGTAATTTAGGCCAATATTATTTATATATTTATTTGAGGTCAGGCACAAAGCTAATCTATCGTTTTATTCCACTTAAAAAAATTAATATTGAAAGCATTTTCACAAAAGGTTTAACGAACATAGCATCAAAATGGCGACCGACGAATTTAAGCCATGTGATTGAACGTGACGGAAACAAGTTCTTTATGATGATGCATCCACGCGGTGGATAAAAATATTTTATTCTGTTAAATATTTAGAAATACGATAAAATAATCACAACAGAATTTATTATATGCATAAAAAATTACAAATATGTTCTCTTTTCCAAGTATTATTATTATTATTAGCATCGCGTCTTACTACCCGTTCGGGTTATACGCACTTACGCTAATGTATAATGGTAGGGTGATTGTGAGATGAAATGAAGGACCTACAGTTTAATGTGGGATCCGAACCACGGTGGAGGCCTGGCATTCCCCACATTCACAAGATGTCTTGTCAGAGGTGAAGGAAGGGTTTGGTAATCAGATAAATCTGTGCCGGACCGAGGATTGAACCCCAGCCGTCTTTTCCAAGTAAATACGATGCTTGTATTAAAAGGTATTAATGTATGCACTATATTATATATCATAGATAACATCCCAAAACTAAGAATAAGTACTTTTAACTATGTTTAAAATATTGTTTCGGATTGGGTAAAAAGTAATTATTGAAAGTAATGAGATAGTGTGAAAATTTAAAAGTTTACGTTATTTTAAATGTAAAATATAACATGTAATTAAAAACCTTAACATTTATAACAAAACCATGATCTTTTCACAGTGCTGGCAACCCAAAACCTAAGCATATGATTTAAGAAATGCCATCCAGGTAAAAACTTATCATGAACAGTCTTTATCTTACCTATTTTGTTATTGAACTGCCAAATTACTTTCAGAGTTGCCAACAAGTGAAATGAACAGCTTCACTGCGTATTCTTCTTGTCCTACCCTACCTTATTATAAAATAGCTTCCTTCAAAGATAAAATAGAATTTTATTTAAAGCATATTAATTAGATATGCCTAGTGTTTTTAATCAATTAAAACATTTGAAAGAATCGAATTTTCAAAATATGATTTAGGATTATAATGGATTACTTATAATAAACGAAACGAGCATATTTGTCAAAAAATACATGGTATTTAGACACTATTCAACTTACGCGTTTATTCCATTTGCGCGCAAACATGCGGAACGAATTAATCGCATAAGTCGAGGACTTATTGTAATATAAACTCATCTATATACATAATTTACTTGTGTTGGTGTGTCTTACAATGCGCTCCAGAAGGTCCATCCCAACCCCCGTAGATGACTTAGAAATATGAAACTAAGCACACTTATCGTATAGACCAAGGGACAGAACCTAACAAAGTCAGATTTTGTAATATTTTTAGTAAAATATAATTAATTTAGTTCATTCTCACTTTATCCAATATTACATAAAAATGATCAGAAAGATTGTTTTTACACACAAAGCCCAACCTTACATGCGCTTATCAAGTGGATATTTCTTTAGGTTGGCTAGTATTATAATCAACCTGTCGAAGACAGATCTGAAAACTAGTAGTATTTTATCATACAAATAGGCGCAATGTATTTTTTTTACTAATGATATGTTCTAATATAATGAAAGAGTTTGGAGCGGCCCTTTCCTCAACCTGAACATGAGAACGTTGCATTCGCCATGGCGTATCCCCCGCTCATTATTCGTTTAACTCATCTGTGGCAATTAACTGTAAGCACGACTACTTGTGGTTGTAGACAACAGATCTCAATGACAATAAACCAACAGCTTTTCAAGACGGAGCGAAAAGATAGTCTCGCTTCATTTAAAGCCATTCGTTGTTGAAGTACACACTGCTACAATCACGCATTGCCGGCTCGGAAACTAGTAAAGAGTGTGTCTAGGAAACAAACCAGTTTAAAGAGCTCTTCCTCTTTTCTTTCTAAGCAACTCGTCTTTTTTTTTCACCGCGTCTAACTGCTTGTTTAGCGTATACTTTACATACTAGCTCGCTTTGTCCACATTGAGTTTTCTTTGCAAGTGGATGTAAACTAATGTGATTCCAGAGCCGTTTTTTGATAGGTCTTAGCGTTTAGCCACAAGAAACCTCCAAATACAGGTGCGTACTAATTTTAAAGTTTCTCCGCCATTTTGAATTTTTTTCAGGGTTAAATTTTTTTTTTTTTTTTACTTTGAATTTTATCGTCGATTACAGGCTTGAAGCTATAAGTTTGCCAAATTTCAAGTTTCTCTCTCATCTGGAAGTGGGTAAACATTAATGTCAGTGAGTGAGTCAGCCATGTGGCTTTATAGTAGTATAATTACGTTGATGAGTTGGGGTTAAAGAAGGTTTAATTTAGAGGAAGTGTACCCGTATTTACGTGAAGGTAAAGTGTAAAACTATTTTTGGAAGAACCACCCCCAATACATTCGACCGGGATTCAAACCCCGATCTCCCTGTCATCGGCAGTCTAGTCTAACAAGAGAGTGACGCCTTAGAGTATGCGGCCACTAAAGAAGGTAATCCTAAGTTATTAAGTTTTGTTTTGTGTTAGGGTTCAAACATAGGCTAATATTTATTCCACGTGGGGGTGGGGTGAAACAAAACAGTCTATGTCTATGGTTGGACAGTGCTTCACGGCCAGGGAGTCAAACATGAATATGTATTGGTTCTGGTCCTTGTTCGGCAACCTGGACCTGCTGCGGTGGTCACATGGTCTAAGGCAATGGGTCTAGGCCTATATTTGCTTACGGCACACTAAATCTCTTCGTGAGTCTTCGTGGCACCCTTAACGTGCAAGTTGGTTACATACATTACGGTAGACTGGTATGCGCACGCACAGAGATGCTTTTCTCAGTTAACAGGTAATGTGTGTGTGTGTGTGTGTTTCGTCCACGAAATGAACTTTAGTGAAAAAAAAAAGCTCACGCCTCTAATAATTATTATTCAGTTCTTTCATTGTAAGCTATCAAATTATCTGAAAAACAAATATCTTAAGAAGGGAGATTAGGGAACGTGAGGAAAGGCCAATTTGTTTGCAGTTTTTATGAAAAACATTTTTTTTGGGGCAAAATAAATAAAATATTGCTTCAGTAGAAACGTTTAGTTTAGTTTTCTTCACATGGTGACATCAACAGTTGTTGAATATCCGTCATGAGAATAACAGTATTAGATGTCGGTCTTTGTTGGTTGTGGCACGTAAAATAACTCTGGAATGTATGGTAAAATAACTCTGGAATGTATGGTAAAATAACTCTGGAATGTATGGTAAAATAACTCTGGAATGTATGGAAAAATAACTCTGGAATGTATGGTAAAATAACTCTGGAATGTATGGTAAAATACCTTTCCCGACAAAATTAGAGCCCCCTCTCTTTTGCTCTCACCCATGTAAGTTCTTGTGTGCTGATATATATAATCAATAGGCTTAGAAAGTACGCATTAAATACCTAAAATAAATAAAACATAATTAATATCCATATTATTTACGTAGTTTAGTAAATTAAAGTAGCTCCTTAATGTCACACAGAAATGTAATATTACAATGGAAATAAATCATCCAAAATATATTGTATTTAAATTAAATAATAAAAAGTTGGTCATAATAATGTTAAAAGTAATGTAGTCTGGAAATAATATTTAAAGTTGTTAGCGCAGTTACTTTATCTCACATTTCTCTGTGTACTTAAGTAAACAAAATATATTTTTAACAACTCCATTGCCGATAGATTTTAAATCACTTTTCTATAGACTCGACCTTATGGCCATCATTTCTATAGAGTTTATATAACTCGACCAATAACATATGTACCGATGTATTTTAATTCAAATGATACTGTATGATCTACGAGCCACGTCATCACATCAGATGTAGCTTTTTTAGCGCAGTATTTATGTTGATACTGAAACTTACTTCAGTGGCCGCGTGGTCTAATGCACTACTCTCGCAGTAGACTAGACTGCCGATGACGGGGAGATCGAGGCTCGAATCTCGGTCGGGTGTACTGAGGGTGGTTTTCCACTCTCCCTCTACGCAAATTTGGGTACACTTCCTATAAAATATAGCCTTCCTAATCCCTAAAACCATTAGCGTAGTTAGTACATAAACGTATAGGCTAACCCAAACGGGTAGTAAGACGCGTGCTAAAAAAATTGATTGAATGTGATGATGCATTGAGGGAGCCATATTTTCTCTAAACAGACTATACTTGCTACCTTAGTATCTCCCCTTCTGCCTTTTGTTCGATTTAATATAAAACATGTAATGAAGTGCACGTACGTACATTATTTCACAGTAAGTCTTTAAAACTAGCCTTTATAGCGCAGACGCCAACATTTCCATGGAAATATTGCCGTTATTTTGTATACATATTTTGTGAAGTGGTTGTTCATTGAAATGGAAAATTATTACACATTGGAATGTCAAGTATAAGGCATTTATTCAGAGAGGAGTTTCTATATTTATATTACTCTCAAGTACAACAGTAATTCAATAAGAAGGTCTTACATACCCCATTAACAATATTAGATACATTTTAATTTGGATGTTAAATATTATCAACAAAAAAAGGGTAGTTCTTTATCTTACTGCGCCTTATTATCCGTATATTTACACTTATATGCTCTACTTTAATTAACGCGAATTAATGTAAAAATGAATTATTTATTCTGTCTCTTGTAATATATTTATACCGGAGAGTAACATTTTAATTTTTAAATTGGATCGTAACAACTTATTATAAACGTTGAATTTAAAAAATGAATAGCTCAATAATGTTATAGCCATTTTGAAATGTTTTAAAATTGGATTTTAAAGAAAGACAAATTGAGCACACCCTTCAAAGTAGGGGTGGCCGGGCAGCAAATATTTGTATCGGGCGGGTATTACAAAATTACACTCAGGCACGGGCAGATTCGGGCGGGTATTTCATTTTGCAAACAACTTTGTCACATGCTTTTAAAATTTAAAATTATAAGTTTAGAAATCTAGTTTATCTTTAAAAAAGATTTAAAAAAAAATTGTCACAGCTCTATTGAATTTCAAATTACAACTTAAAACAGACACAAAATGCAAAATGGTCGTTTCCTATTTTATGCTCATTTGATGCATACTTTTCTATTTATGTCCTAACAAATCTGGCTCATAATAATAAATTAAAGAAATATAAAGAAAACTAATTTTAATTAAGTTTTCGCACGAATAGGGCCTAAAAATCTCAATGTAGAAATGTTGAATTTGTTATGTTGTTGGCATTGAAATACGGTCATAAAAAATACTAGCCCAAAATTTCGGGTGCCTGATCACCCCTATTTCGGGTGCCTGATCACCCCTATTTCGGGTGCCTGATCACCCCTATTTCAAAGACATTAACACTTCAATAACTACGCCAGAGAAAGTACTATTTCCCTTTTAATTGAAAACCAAATCTAAAATTGTTAATCCATTTTTACTTTACTAATATAGAATGTAGGTGTTATCTAACAAGCACCCTAGTTAAATACCCAGCCTGAATCCTACCAATCAGACACTATAGTGATAACTGTGAGGACACGCACTGCTGGTCACATGGACTAAGGTATCACTCTAGTGTTAAACTGGATTGCCGGTGACGGGGAAATTAGGGTTCTATTCTCAGCCAGGTGTAAATAAGGGTGCCTTTTTATCAAAAGTTTCCCCACTCTTTCTCCAAGCAAATGCGGGTTTATTTCATCCTAGTTATTGGGTCTACTTTCACATATTCATAGGTTTAGACATGCGATCTGCAGCTGTAATTTATATATATATAATTAATACCTATAAAATAATTCTATTAATATAGTTAAATGTTATAAATGTTAACCGCAAACATAATATGTTTTTGTACTTTTTTAAAGGCAATTTTTTATGGAAATCAGATTATAGGCATATACTATTGAGAAAAAGTCTGTGAGGCCACCTAGATCTTTTACAATAAATGTATCTTAAATCAAACTACATCTTATGGATGTTACACGACTCCTTATCCAGAAGGTCCGCGGACCACCGGTTGGTCACCACCACTGATGTGTAGCAGTGCAGCGCAGCGGAACGAGCTCCACTGCGCACGGAAGAGTGCGAAGACACGATGCGTAACCACCGTGGGATCCAACATACGCACGATTCGCGCAACCGGCAGGCACCATATTCGAGACCCGACCAGATGACAGCGTCTAGTCCCGACAATCTTTCAAAACGCCATGCGCAAACAACGAATGGATGGATTATTAATAATTGTTTTGTTTTTATTAGTAGGTAGTAGGTACTAGCTACGGCATATTTTTGTGAGAAACTTAATCTGTCTATTCCAAGAAAACAAGAGTAAGAATAGTGAATAAAAAAAGAATATCACCATGCATCGAACTACAGGCTCTTACGTTACAACTATGTCCGTTAGTATACACCCAGATATGGCGGGCGAATAAATTTTCTTCGCGTTAACTGAATAGGTAGATTAAACCATGGCATTAATATCGATACAGCTGTATATACTCCTAAATATTAAGTTTAATATTCAATTAAATAAAATTAAGCTAAGATAATGTGACATGAGATTACCGTGTTTGTATCTGTGTATGTGTGTGAGAAATATCAAAGCAGTTTACATAAATTTATCCAACTCACCCTACTATATCCTACTTAACATAACTTCACACAGCCTAACTTGATTTAGCTTATTGTACTGTAACGTTCTGGAATTACGTTACCGCGATGGGTGCCTATTGACGAATTATAATTAATACACTTTTCATTTTGCCATGTTTTTTTTTATTGCTGAATTAGTTTAATTAATGCGAAAATAGATCATGTCGAAATATATACGCGGGCTAGCGCGGACAGGTGTTGCTAGACGCCAAGTGAGTTCTCTCAGTATTGGACACCAACTGCCAACTGACCACTCCCAACTCCCAACTGAACACTGCCTTTATGTTGCACCATCCCTTGTATATATTCCTTGGTCATGGAAGCTTCGAGAAGGTTTAGTTTAGAAAAACAAAATACAAGACAAAAACATCTCTGTTTTACTCGAAGCTTCTAGAGCCGGAAAATGACTCAAGTTACATTTTAAAATCTCTCTTCGAACCTTCGAGAAGAGGAAGTTACTATTAAAATTATATATATTGTCAAACTGACTTGGCTGGTGTCACGTGCGTGACGTCACTGATCAGTGGCTTTTGCCTTCTTAGAAGAAAAAGTGCTTTAAGCACCATTTAATATACTATATAATTTAAATTAAATAAGATACGTTTATAAAATTAGGACGATATTATTGTCAATGCTTTCACATACTTTTTAGGGGAAAATCAATTACATTACAATACCCCCCAAAGTGTATCTGAAAGTAGAGACCTAGTCGTATACTTTTTGATACGCTTTGCTAAAAAAAAATAAAAGACGAGAAAAGACGACATGATCATTTTTCGCACACCCTGTATAAAATTTCACAAATAACAATATTTTGAAACATCCTGTATAACATTTCACAAATTAGATAAATTCCAATAATTTGGAACACTCTGTATAATGTTGTTCTTGAATGATAATATTTGAAGTGGTGTTCTCCGACTGTAAGTTTACATGAATTATATATATATTGAAGTTATATAAAGCAAACATTAAAATATAAAATGTTAATCAAAAAGTTGAAATTAGATAAATCAAATATCAAGATATAAAATTGTTAAGTATAATTACAATTAATTGAAATAAAATAATATAAGTTTATTATATGAAAATTTGGATTTAATATAAAGATTTGAATTTAATTATTACTAATCAAAGTTTTTTATTTTTTATTTAAAAAAAAACAAAATTCGTTGCTATAACGTCCTTAAGATTGATTAAAATACATTAAACTTTTTAATAAAAAATGGAATATAATTGTCACTAATCAAAGTGTCTTTTAATCATTTATTGGTTTAAACACTTCGTTGCACTTTTTATTCATTTCAATGATCCTTCACGGATCCACTTTTACTATTATTATATTAACATACTTAACAAACACTCTTAATGCTACACATACCCTTAAAAACCTGACGGCCAAATTCGCTATATGTAAAATACATTTACAAAATAATTAGCTTAAAGACATAAAAAAGAATTTACAAAATAAACCCAATTACTTAAAAGATAATATATTACATTGTTTCGGACATAGAAAGGATAATAACAAAACATCTGAATCACCTTACCAAAATCTTTATTTATGAGAATACCTAACCTCAAAACAAATTTAAAATACTTGAAATATATAGACGATAATCTTGGAATCATAAAGCACGTTAGAAATCAGTATGAAATTATCTATTACACCATTATAAAATATTGAAAATTATTTTCCCCCTTCTTAATTGAATAATTAAATTCACATTAGTGAAAAAATCTTTAACTGCATCTTTCTCAATTGATTACAATCTTTTGACTATTGCCTATTTGCCTTAGGCGTTTAAAAAATGAAATTATAATAAAATCTGTAGTAGCTTAATTAGGTCTAACACCCTAATTAGCTCTCATCCTTGTTAATACATTAGCATTATTACATTACGTAATCACAGAATACCCTTTTAAACTTCTTCACAATCTCCTCAATATCTTTAAATTTTAATCCAGAATTAACCATTGGATATTTATCGCATATTATATAGTGGAAAGCTTAGGCTTCTGCCTCATTTATTATAACTGACTCTTTGTTGCGTTGTTCTAACTCTATGTTTGTGAATACCTGCTACCTGAACTTTGTGATCCTTTTGACTCACCACTTATAAAAAAAATGAAATTATTCATCATGGCTTACTACATCTAAGTCCATGGCTTAATACACCTCAACTTCCTCACTCAATTCTCCTCAACGCTGCTAGATGCCCTCGGGCCATCCTTAAACTCATAACGACGATTAATTAATCTAGATCATGGCTTGCCCATAGCTAAGACCATATCTGAAAAAAACCTCAACTCCACTTTCTCAACCTATATACCTCAATGAAAAGACCTCAACTCCACTATCTGAGAAAAATGCTTTTAAACAAGACTACTCGCCTCTTATTTCCACTCACCTTAACATACTGTAATAAGCACTCAAGTGCATATCTAAATTAATTTCTCTAGATATCTTAGATCTTACTCTTCAGCTTATCAGCCTACTCTGTGATTTCTTTAATATCTGAATCAAAATCGTTGAATTTATTGCCATTTAATTAATTGAATTAAAATAACCCCCCACATAAATATTAAAATCCTTATCTTGATTATAAAAAAATGCATCATTGATGAAATCATATATTTATTCAGATTTCCAAGATCGTCTATTAATTAATAAAACTTCCTAACTTTCTCATAAACTAAAATTATATAACTTCTTGTTAAAATTAAAATTTATATTTTTATCTCTAATTATTACTTAAACAATAGTTTACAATTAACAAAAATTATGACCTACTCTTAGAATATACTTAGACCCTAATCTCTCCTCGCGTGATTACAGGCTTTCACGCACCTCCAGCTGACAAACTTATCCAAGCCCTCACCTAACCTTCTATCCGATGTTATCCCTTGCATGCTTCTAAGGGTCCATGCCCCCTCCTTATCTGTTCTCCTATTTTGATTTATACAACTTTCTAAAATTATGCTAAGTCCAAATGTTATTAATCTAAATTGATAAGAATTTATATTTTTATACTTATAGATTTTATACTTAATGTACCGGGTTTGACTCTGACTTATTGAACTAATAAAAATAAGTGATTTTATCTTTCGTGGCCAAAGTCAGTTTGTGTTGTCTTAGCTTTGCGATGTAGGAATGACAATAGATGACCGACCACCTGTATTAAGTGCGACGTAGGAATGAATGTATAGAATTTGTTTTACAACCCTCTCAATTTTTACAAAAGAAGGTTTAACTTCCTTTTCAGAAACTAAAAGATTAGTCTCACTTTTCATGTTTGGTCGTTTATGGTTTCTTTACAATTTATATTTTGAGATGTGTTTCAGGTGTGACACTTTTACCTTTCTTCAAACTAGTACGCAGTTATAATTCTGCAGAATTCTGAGTATATTTTAACCACTGCGTATTTCCTAGGAAGAAAAAGCCATTTTAGCATCTCTCTCATCTTGTTAGTTTTTGTGCTACAGGTCCAGGTTCGAACTCTTGCATAGTCATTTTATTATTTAATTATGTAAATAAAATCCTGTTCCTATCCTTTATAATTAATGTAGCTGAAAAATGTTTAGATATCTGTCTTGCTATGATAGGGTTTTAATTCTGTGACATTAAAAACACCTCTAATCTTAAGAGTCTCAGGGTCTTGAATTAAGTATACATTTTGACCTATTTGATGTTTTACCTGATATGGTCCTTCATATAGTAAAAAGAACTTTTTTACTTCCTTATTCAAAGCTGATGATAACTGATGATTTTTTACAAGAACTAACTGGCCATTTACGTATTCAATAGGTTTAAGAATCTTTTTATCATGATACCGGGTTCGTTTCTCTGCTGTATCTTTTAATCTTTTACTGCTAGATATAATTTAGTTTGATGATCTATTTCTAACCTTGCTTGTTGCTACTTATAATTGTTTACTTTACAATTTCTACAAATACGCACAACCTTCTCTTGCACAGGAAATATTACTTCTATTTCACTGAATTTGTACCTTTTAAATTTACTTAAATTTCTATTTTAAACTTTTCTTACTACGACTAAATGATTATAGTTACCCTTATTTTACTTATTTAAAATTTAAATCTTAGTTAAACTGCTAATTTTTTACATTTATATAATCCGAAATTTTAAAGTTTATTTAATTGCCTCCAGGATCAAATATTTTTTGTGAGTCGTACTCATTCAAATTTGATGTCCCTGAAAATGGTGGTACATAATTAAAATTTGGAGGTTGATGTACTTGATTGGTTGTGAATCTGGGGTTATCTGTATTGTTATTTCTATTAATTTGTCGATCACTCGAATTTATTTGCCTCGAAGGTCCATGGTTCCTATCCTGTCGATATTCTATTCTAGGATGTGGATATTTTCTATTTTGCTCTGGTATTGGATAATTATTTTGATATCTCTGCCTATCTTGTCCATTATTAATTTCTTTGATTTGAGGGTTTGTTGATTGCCTATGTCTATCAATATTATATCTGTTTGTCTGATCATTGATTTCTTTGTTTCTTTGATATCTATCGTCAAATGCCATTAATACTCTCTCTACTTCTTTGATGTTCTGTTTATTTATGCTAATGAGAACGTCTTGTACTGGAGTTGGAAAATGATTCATTAGAAGACCTATCAATCTATCCTCTACTACTGGGTATCGCAAATATTTCGCCTGTGTTACAAATTTATTGAAATATTCACTCATAGTACCATCCTTGTCGTTATATTTTCCATTAAAAATTAATTGTAGAAAATCATCCTGCATATTTTGAGACCAATATTTTTCCAAAAATATTTCCCTAGCCTGCTCGTATGTCTCCCATTCACTCTCTATACTATCTGTCCAGGATTTCGCCTCATCTTCTAGGCCCTGATAAAAAATATCTCTATTTTGACTTTTTCATTTATTCTTTCTCCTTTAAATACTCTTTCTACTTTATTTATATATTGTACTGCTGAAATGTTTCCTCTCTTTCCTTTAAATTTTGGAATAAGTGCTAATGACGTTTCTCTTAGTCCCTTAGCAAATAAGTTGGTAGTATCGTGTAAGTTACTAGATTCCCCTAGATTTGTTTGATTTTCAACCACAAAATCGGTTGTTTTTTATCTAGTTTTTCTACTGCCTTATTTACGATCCCATCTATCTGTTCTTTAATTAAAATTTTATTTGTGTCTTGCTGAGAATCAAGTACTGATTTTACTCATTTATTTCTTTTTCAAGGTTGTGTTGGACTACCTTAACATTAGTTTGTGTATGTTCTACCTGTTCCTTTAACCCTTTAATTGACTCTTGTTCTACTGTTTCTATTTTATTTTTATTGGCTGAAATCTGTTCCATTAACTTGAACTGTCCTTTCCTTAGGTTTTCATGCTTTTCAATCAAAATCTGTTTTACTTTTTCCTGTTCTATCACTTTGGTATCTACCTCATTTAACTGTATTGCTAAATTTGATGAACCTTCTCTAATTGGTCTATTTTTTGCTCTACATAACCAAATCTCTGATCACAAACCTCTTTACTTAACTCTATTTTAGCACTTAATTCTTTATTAATTTGTTCAAGTTACGTCTGATTTGTATCTATTTTCTGATTAATTGCCTGGGTATTTGCATATATTATTTGATTAATTTCGTGGCTACCTTTATCTATTTTCTGATTAGTTTCCTGGCTGCTTTTCTTTATTTCCTGTTTAGTTTCCTCACTACTCGCTACCATTTGTTGTAACATTATCATAATTTGGGTTAAATCTACTACTGGTTGCTCCATTTTTTGTTCCCTATTCTTTTCTCTTTCTTCCTCATCTACTATAACATTTCTTTCTTTTTCTGTCCTATCTCATTCTCTCTCTCCCTCTGCAAATGACTCTTCATTGTCCTGTTCACTTTCTCTTATTTCCTCATCTGATTGTTCTAGACCTAACTGATTCCTAGGTCTATTTTCAGCTACCTCTTCAGAATAGCTACTCGCGTCACTTTATCATTTGAATCTGCCATTTTTTAATTATTGTTCCCTTAATTTAAATCATAAAAAAATTAATACTGTTCCACCCCCAAAATGCACAAATGACATAAATTATACTTTTCACTATTTAATTTAAGTTTCTGTTGATGACTTATCTGTGATTTCTTTAGACTCGTCTCCACCCCTTGTCTCCTTTGGTGATGGTAAGCTGCTTCTCTCGGTCCTCGACGCTGCTTACTGCTTATCTTGGTCCTCGGCGTTGCTTCCTGCTTTATCTCGGTCTTCGGCGTTGTCCTCTACTGCTTACCTCGGGGAGGTATTTCGTGGCGATCTCGGGGAGGTATCTCGTGCTGTATCTCGGGGAGATAATTCGTGCTGTATCTCGTGCTGTATCTCGGGGAGGTATATTGTGCTGTATCTCGGGAGATAATTCGTGCTGTATCTCGTGCTGTATCTCGGGGAGGTATATTGTGCTGTATCTCGGGGAGATAATTCGTGCCCCTAAGTTGGGAAGCCAATTGTAACGTTCTGGAATTACGTTACCGCGATGGGTGCCTATTGACGAATTATAATTAATACACTTTTCATTTTGACATGTTTTTTTTTTTATTGCTGAATTAGTTTAATTAATGCGAAAATAGATCATGTCGAAATATATACGCGGGCTAGCGCGGACAGGTGTTGCTAGACGCCAAACTCCCAACTCCCAACTGAACACTGCCTTTATGTTGCACCATCCCTTGTATATATTCCTTGGTCATGGAAGCTTCGAGAAGGTTTAGTTTAGAAAAACAAAATACAAGACAAAAACATCTCTGTTTTACTCGAAGCTTCTAGAGCCGGAAAATGACTCAAGTTACATTTTAAAATCTCTCTTCGAACCTTCGAGAAGAGGAAGTTACTATTAAAATTATATATATTGTCAAACTGACTTGGCTGGTGTCACGTGCGTGACGTCACTGATCAGTGGCTTTTGCCTTCTTAGAAGAAAAAGTGCTTTAAGCGCCATTTATATACTATATAATTTAAATTAAATAAGATACGTTTATAAAATTAGGACGATATTATTGTCAATGCTTTCACATACTTTTTAGGGGCAAATCAATTACATTACAGTACTTAGTATAACTATAGAAATATTTAAACAATATGTAACAAGATAGCTATATTTCTCAAATTCCAAACTAATTTTTGGCACGTAAAATTGAAGGAAAAAAAAGTATATTAAATTAGTCTAAAAAAAATAATATTAATGTTGATATGTAACACGTTATAGTATTTACTTGTTCGTCAAACATTCAAATAATTAATATACTCGCTGAAGCAATCATATTCAAGGATGACCATCTTAAGAATTAATTTTTCTCTCAAGGCTCAGTAGGTAAATTACCTTCTATTATTACAAGTATTATATTGAACCTATTTCAACTTCATGAGACGCCTGCTTGGAATTTTAAATCACACATTTGCATACTTGTACAAGATCGTGTTGCCCGGAAAACATTTACCAACTGTATTTAGTCTCTTTTAAATAAGAAAGAAAAAATATATATAATTTACAATACAAAACGATTAGTATCTGTGTAAGTTGTAATTTTCTATCAGCAATCTTCCATAGAAATAAAGTCACCCCAATGTGTAGATCAATCAAAAACTCTTCAAAACTTGTAGAGGGTTCATATTATTATCATCAATTATATTATTAAAATTATTTTTTAGTAAACTTATCTTTCCTCATACAAGTTTCTTGAACTTTTTTTTTAATTCCAAACTTTTCTTACTGCTAGAAGTATATCCCTTCATATGTTCGTCATCCGTGAGATTCGAAGTGAATACTGACTAGGTACTGAGTTGAGTTGTTTGGTGCGTTCATTTTAATTGTGATCTTGATTCTTCACAGAACTATCAAGGAATTATAATAGGATACTATGATGCGATTCCATACTCTTTTTACATTACATAGGAAGAGATAGAAACTAAGGGGAATTTTAAGGGTGATTGAAAAGTTATCCACAGTTTGTACTAAGATATAGTGTCTATTATTCACTTTTCTGGCAAATATTTTAGACCACATACTTACAAACAATAGAACCTTAAATACACTGTGTATAAACAGTATTTACACTATTGTCTTACTTGAAAATTCACTGTGTTTTTACATGTTTACTAGAAGAAATTTTCATTTTCCCGGATAACTTAGATTGAAGTACAGTGGATTAAAAAAATCCCTATAAAATAGGTCTAATAGAAGTAATATAACATTTAAAAACAGGAGCATTTAGGATTGATGAGAAAATATTTGCAGTGAGTTAGGCAACCCAATGTTTTAGGAAGGGGAGAGAAGGGTAGGTCGTGTGTGAATCAGCGTGGTTAGTGCTTCAATGCAAGGTCTAGTAATCAAAAACTTTCCCTTGAATGACCAAAATTAAAAAATATTCCAGTCATTTGTAATGATTCGTTTTTGTCGAAATTTCTCGTATTTTCTCGTATTTCAGACAAAAAAAATCACTATGATTTTCCGGCTATCCCAGTTTTTCATGCTGCGTGACAATCCTGTTGGACGAAGTGCTGGAATTGATATCTATATATATATATATATATATAATTTATACAGAATTATCTCTTTATTGGAAAAAAGTGATAGGCCACATATTAGGTAAAATGCTTTCCAATTACTACTGCGGAGACATTTCCTAGTCATCCTGTATTTATCTGTGTTTACATACGGGACCGCTAAAATGTTGTCACTAATATATGTATACGAGTAATATATTTATATATTATATCCCATTACCAATATACTACCACAAGTCTAATAATAGGCCTATGTATAAATAATTTATCCCATAGCTAATATGTACAAAGAAAAGTCGATTCCTAAATTTTAACGGTCCATCGAGGATTTAGGTTCTAAAATCCACAAAATCACACAAACTAATCTAAAGACAATTTTGACCTTCATTGTTTTCATCCGTTTGTAAAATGGGTAATTATATCATTCATAATCTGGCGGGCCAATAGACCTAAAAGGTAAAAAAGTAACTATACATTTTTATGTCAATTTTATTAATTTCATTGCATGTATTTATTAGGACTAAGTGTATTTGACACTTTTTAACTAATAATCACCCGCCTCGGTGGCGTAGTTAGTTAACGCGCTTGTCGAGTTGAGCTCGACTGCTGAGGATGGGGAGATCGAGGTTCAAATCTCGGTCGGGTGAACTGGGGTGGTTTTTTCTAAATAGTTTTCAACTCTCCCCTCCACACAAATGCGAGTTCACTTCCTCTAAATTCAACCTTCCCAATTCCTAATCCATGAGCGTAAGCATATAACCCGAACGGGTAGTAAAATGCGGTGCTAAATAAATAACTAATAATCTAGAAACACAGAATCAGATATGTCCAACCCTGAAATTTAAATAAATATATATTATATAACTTACAATGGTCGCGTGTTAACTACTTCTGCGGAAATTAGATAATCCTAAATACAGTTCTATTTCCAATCCATTAATTCGTATAATTAAATAATTTAAAAATCCTGATGGATGACCTTGAACGTCATATTCGAACAATTATTGGAATACAAACACAGATACATTCAATAACCCAGGAAATTAAAAAAAAACCACTAGCTTGGAAATCATAATCTAGATTCTAGAATAATTTTACACAAATACTACACAGTAGTTATTGACCAAATGACTTTAATAAACAAGTACGGCTTTTTTTTTTTTAAAATTTTAACGTGACATTTTTAACTTTAATTTATGATATCATAATACGACTTATAAACGAAATTTAATCTGGTAAAAGACACAACAACCCAGCCCCCGCTCATTAGTTCTTTACCTGAAAGGTGAAAAGCCAATTCCACCCATAATAAATGTTACGATGCTGCCAAAGTTTGAAATCGAAACCGGGGCCCTTATCTCGTTGGTAGACAAAGTACCGACTGAACTAGGGTGTCTGACAAAAATCCCTGTTGTATCTGAATCTTTAACTACATATCCCACTTTGGTGGCTTCAGATTCTAATACTTTATAACACATCACTTTTGTATTAGACCAGACTTGGGCCCATGATGGGGGGGGGGGGGAACATATTCGTGTTCCCGTCGGGGGTACACTGAGCATGGGTTTTTAACTCTCCCTCCACAAAAATTCGGACACTTCCTCCAAAATTCAATCTCCGTTATCCCTGACACTTTAGCGTGATTAGTAATATTTGCGTATAGCCCGAACGGGTAGGTAAAAGCGGTGTTATTTTTAAACTAAAATACAGAATAGGCCAAAAGTCACTACCCAATCCAAACATAATTAAAATTGCACTAGGCTAAACGTGTTTTAACCTTTTCGTAGATTTTAAATACCCGCCATTTTTTTAAACTAAATATTTAACCAATCAAAACATAATGTTATTTACTGATTGAAAGGGTTTTGTTGTTATGTTCATTAATATTGTTGGATTCATCTTATGAAAATATTTACTAAAAAAGAAAGGTATTTTGCTTTAAAAATTTTGTACAAAGGTGGTTTCAGTTTGTTCGGTGAAGGGTTGAATAATTATTTCAACACTGTTTCACCAACAACGGAAGGCGATCTACAATTTACGGAAAAGTTTGATGAAAGTTGATCCGTATCGGACTGACCTACACAGGTCAGGTAGACCATAATTAAGTGAGGAAACCAAGCTTAATGTTTCACAAGCAATTATTCGAGTCCTAAAAACTTCTACGGGTTTGCCCAGACTTGTTCTTGTACAAAAATGCTTCAAGAAACTTCTGTTCAGAGAGTTTTACATCAGGCAAAATTCAAGCATTGCATACCACGACTCATACACGGCCAAATTAGAAGACGATCCTGATCATAGTCTTCAATTTTGTGAAACAATGTTAAATGAGATAGGGAAAAGTTGCATTGAGATGTTTTCTAAAAATAATTTGGAGTGAGGAAGCCACTTTCAAATTATCTAGTCAGGTCAACGGACACAATTGTACCTACGGTATACAAAAGAATCATAAAATTGTTCTTGGAGAGCTGTTAAATTAACCTGTGGTTTACTGTCTGGGTAGTATCTTATGTGATGGAGTCCTGGTTTATTAATGGTACAGTCACTGAAAGAAGAGTCCCTTGGGAAATGTCGACTACATATCATTCCTGGGCTAAGACTAAGAACAATTTAAAACGGGTCCTCCAGTAAGCACATTACTAATAGTTTCCCGAGTTTACTTAATGAGGTATTTGATGGTAAAGTTACTGGAAGGCGAGGGGCAATAGAAATGCCACCAAGATCCCCGGGCCTCACCAATTTTTTTCTTTTGGGATTTGTTACAGATAAATTTCCCTATTGCTATAAAAGTAAAACAATTGGAAGGATATGAAAATAGCCATTGAAAATTCTTTTTAAGAACCTTGTCGAGTATAACTGTGCAAAAAAGTGTTTAAAAGGTTTTCCCAGTCTTCAGAATGATCAATGTAGAAAGGAAAACCATTTTATAAATAATTATGTAGTTGGGATAAATTTAAATTTTTTATACCTTTTTCTACTTATGTTTTCCCTAAGCTTTTCAATGGGTAGAAAAGCTTATGGCCCATCCTGGATATTACCCCTTAATAAGTTCGGGTAATTTTTTCATGTAAACATAAAACAGTTCATATTCAATGAATTAGACGCAGTCAAGAGGTTTGATGTGTTGGCGAACTTGTTAAATTAATTGCATGAAAAATATCAGTCAAGAAAATTTAAAAAAAAGTTTCCTCCTTAGGTCAGAAAACATTTATATTTTTTTAAAAAAATCTAAATTATGCATACAACATTTAAAATTTAAAATGCACTTCTAAACACAGGATAGCAAATTAAAAAAAAATGCCAAAATTTAAAGCATCACCATCAAAAACATCAAAACCTTTCAGAAAGATGCATTATCTTAACGGAAAAAACAAAACATTATTGCTTAGTTATATTTACCCCCACCTCAGCTTGAACTCTTGACCTTTAATCAATCCCCTTTAGACAAAAGCAAATAAGTAATAAAATCATCTATAGTACTTTTTTTTAGAAAGAAAACTAACCGATGCCAGACACTTTGAACATTAAGGTGCGGGAGAAGGGAGCGCAAGTGTTTTTACAGTTTTTTAAAATTGGAATTTTTGGCCCAAAAAAAATCAAATATTTCTTCAGTCAACATAGAGTTTTTGTTTTCTGCATATACTAATAACAACAGTTTGAAATATACCTAGGGTTTTCCTAGAATTTTTCAAAACATTTTCTCTTTATTTAAAAAATTTTTACAAAAAATTCCATACACCCTTAAGATATTAGCATGTAAGAAAAACTAAACTTCTAGTTCTTGGAGAATTTTTGATTTATTTTGGCCAAAAAAATGTAATTTACAAAAACTGTAAAATTTTCTTGCCTCCCTTCGCCGCACCTTAAACTAAATGCCGAAAATTTGACTCAATGCCCTTTGACCCTCGTAAAAAAGAAATTGTTTTATTAGAAA
>JBCFYV010003434.1:0-19778 GCA_039000515.1 Timema cristinae
AGTTGCAGGAAAAGCAGGAATGCAATGGTTATTAGGGTTGCTGAGAGTGATACAGAAGGAATACAAGGGAACGAAGGAAGGGAAGTGTATCACTTTTTAAGAAAGTAGACAAGAAGAGGTGTACAAATTATATGGGAATAACGCCAATGTGCCACTGTACAAAAATATATGAGAAGATATTGGAAAGATAATAAGTGAGAAAATTAAAGGAAGGTGGAAAGAGAAATACCATGGATACAACAGACTTGATCTTTGCTTTACAGCAGGTGAATTTGGGAAGGACTTGGTAATGTTAGTCATGGATGTGGAGAAGGCCTATGATAGCATGGATAGAAATTAAGTTTAGAAAGCAATGGAGGAGGCTGGAGTGAAATGAGGAGTTGTAATGAGAGTAAAGAGTATGTATGAAGATAACTTGAGTTGTGTTAGGATATAGAAGGGGTGTATGGAGTTGTTCCAAATAAAAAGTGGGGTGAAGCAGGGAAGTGTCCTTTCACCATTACTGTTTGTAATGGTAATGGAAATGGTCACAAATAAAGTTGCAGGAAACTCAGGGAGGAGTGAAAGCCATGTTGTTTGCTAATGACTTGATGCTATGGGGAGAAGAAGGAAGAGGAAGTACAGAAATAGCTATAGGAATGGAAAGAGGAACTGAAGAATATGGAATGAAATGTAGCCCGGCAAAGTGTAAAATTATGGTAATGACAAGGAAAAGTAGGCTATAATGGCTAGTAAAGCTGTTATTTATCTTGTTCTTTTGTCTAACCTAGTTTATGGTGGTGGTGTCTGTGATGGGATGAGCAAATGAGTAAATCTTAGTTTGGCCAGGATATGTCTTTGTCTCAGTAAGAGGTTCCTTGGAAGGAGATGCAAGTTGAGGTTGTCGAGAGTATTTGGGTAGGGCACAATAGGAGTTAATAAGAAGAAGAGAGGGAAGAGGGAGTTTTTGGCGGAGGTATAAGAGGTCATTGGTTTACAGGTCTGTGATTCCTTGATATGTTTTGTTATTTGGGTCCTACATTTCTTGGAACTGGGTATGTCGGAGTTCCCTGATGTTCACTGTGGAAGGTAGTGCTATGCCTTCTGGTGTGTAAAGGAGCCTTAAAGGATCTGTATCACTCCTCCAGTGCCATGTGGAAATTATTTTTATGAGGCACAGATGAGACAATGCAACCCAAAGGGTAAAAAATAGTTTACCATAAACATGGCCAAGAATGGCACATCCCGAAGAGGAAAGAGTTGTTTACCAATACATACTCACTTTGCTTCAGCAACATTGATACATCGAGTCATACATACTATTTTATTCTTAACACTCTTAATGTTTATCTTTTTCACACATCTTGAACTACAAACTTTAACCACACATGGCCTAACCCTTTCTTTTGATTCATACACTCTATCATCATATATTTACTTCATTACTCAATCCACACTCATCCATTCAACATGTCCAAGCCAACATAAGATACTTCTATCACAGTGACCTATTGGATTCCCTTTAAAACCACACTCCCTCAGCACCCATTCATTACTCACTGTCGAGACGAGTTTTTCCACATAACTTTTTTAAATATTTCATTCCAACCATATTCATCTTGCCCTTGTTTTTCTCCTGACAAACCCACGCTTCACATCCACAAAACAATGTTGGTGTTAACACACTTTTATATACTGTCATCTTTGCCTCTTTCGATATTACCTGTTACTTTGCAATAGTCCACATACATCCAATTATTTTTCGAGATGCATTCACTAGTCTGTCGATTTCACCATCTATCCTTCCATTTTTACAAAAAAATTGCCCAGATAAACAAAAGCATTCACTTGTTCTAAAATTTTTCCATTTATATCAAGCTGACAATCATTTCCTGATCCGTCCTTATCAAAAATTATAAGCTTAGTTTTGGAAACATTTATACAGATATACATTTTGCCTATCATCCCATTCTGCAAGTAACATTCACTCTCAGCCATTAATATGACATCATCTGCATAGGGCAGCACTCTCACATTCACATTGTCCATTAGCACAACAACAGCATTGTCACAAGCATCATCACACACTTGTTCATGAATACCTTAAACAACCGTGGAGATATAACACAACCTTGTCTAACACACTATTCAATATCAAACCATTTGCTCAAAGCTTTATCAAACATAACACATGATTTACCTCCATCATACACCACCATAATGGCAAATGAATCGCTCATTTTGAAAGAACATTACTCCAAAATCCATGTTTTTTAGGCGATAAAAAAACATTTTGTAGCATTAGTAGAAACATACAATGAATTTCTAATGCCACAATAAATAAGACTACAGCGAATGAGATGTTATAGAACATGTGTTTCTTTGGTAAGTGTATCTCTTTTATTATGAAAATATATCAAATATGGAATAACACCCTTTCTTATGTTAACATATTGAATAATGCCCTTTCTAATATGATCAAAGTTCTTTAGGTTTAACCTAAGGCATTAAATCTTCCAAAGGAGTATACAACTAATATTTTCATTGCAGAACTTTGAAAAGCTAGTAAAAATCTTTGTTATCATTGTTATTTTGACTAAACAAAACAGTATTACATATTAGAGCTTATTGTACACAAAATTGTAACAATCAATAATCATCAATGTTACTTGATTTATAGCCTAATGGCTAAACATTTAGAGATGCATATCATTACTAAAAAAAAACACTAAATAATATCACACATTGTACAATTAATTATAATAATACCAAACAGATGTTTTCAACACTAGCTGCCATCTGAAATTGTAGTGCCACTACTCCCATATGAATAGTTGGAACGAATCTCTTTCTATACAGAGACATGTGCCTACGTTATATTAACACAGGTATAGCAATATCTCATTTTTGGAATAAAGCCCTTTCTAAAATGAGCAATTCAATTTACTAACCATACTGTCTCAGAACATTCCATAACTTACTCCTATTTACCCGATTGTATGCTTTTTCCATATCTAACAAATGCACACCTGATTGGCTGTATGGTCTAAGGCACTACTCTTGCAATAAACTAAACTGCCGGTGACGGGGATATTGTGGTTCAATCCCAGTTGGGTGTACTGGGAGTAGTTTTTCCAAAATTGTTTCTCTCTTTCTCTCTCTTACTCTCTCTCTCTTTCTCTCTCTTTCTCTTTCTCTCTCTCTCTCTCTCTCTACATGCAAATGTGAGTAACCTTTCTTCAAATTCAATCTTCCTCTTTCCTAACCCATTAGGACATAAGTACATAGGATTACAACTCAAATGGGTAGTAAGAAGTGGTGCTAAAAATAAATGCACAATAAACTTTCTTGCTTACTGCCATATATTTCTCAGTCACTTGTTGCAATGCAAATATCTGGTCCTTGCCTCTACCTGACATGAAACAACATTGCAAAACCAAAATCTTGTCTTCAGTTTTTTCACACACCCTCTCAATTAAGACTCTCCCGAAACTTTGTCTAGACTACTCAACATACTAATTGCCCTATAGTTCTTAAATTCACCTTTACTGCCTTTTCCTTTGTATAAAGAAACCATTTTACATTATTCAAATCATTAGGAACATTCTAGATCCCAGCACACATGTAGAACCACTCCCACAATCTTGCAAAAAGTACCATGCCCACACACACTTAAACATTCTACTTGTGATCCCATTTACACCCACAGCCTTACCATTCTTTAACACTTTCATCCTCATTCTCATTAATTCTTTCACTCATAATATTTTACATATATTCTGCTACTTCCTCTATGTTTTCACCATAATATTGCTAAAAATACTCCCTCCATCGTTCTCTTATACTGTTTTCATCTCATATCAGCTCACCACGTTAATTCTGAATGCCATTGGTCTTTCCTTGCACTCCTTGTTTCGTTCTATTTACCCACTTTCATAACAACTTTTTTTTAATCATTCTGCAATATTTCCCCTTTTAATCTTGTTTGCTTTTTTTTTATCTCATTTACTACTGTCTTTACATTCATGTTTTTCTATTTGCTTATGACTCACAACCTCTTATGTTCTGTTTCACTATTTACAGCAATAATTGATTTGTATGGTTCTTTCTTTTCTCTAACAGCTTCTTTCTGCTGTTTATTCCACCATGCATCTATTTTTAATTTTCCTACCACCACGGATCCACACACAACTTTCGTGCACTCAACCACAACTTCTTTTATTGTTCCAAACACTTTCAATATCATTAGTATGTATTTCGACATTCTATTCATGCTTGTGTATAGTTAATTTTTCGCCCAGCAATATTTCATATTGCGCTCTCACAGTTTTATCCTGCAACTTTTCAACTTTCCCTCTTACTTCCTTACTTAGTACGCTTGGGCTGATGCCTCACAAAATTCCTACTGAATTCAACTAACGAGATCATTATAAAGTGTTCTGCTCCACATTAAGTTCCATGCACAGCCCTTTTATTCTTTATTAAACTTCTCAGTCTCACATCATACACATCATCTTTGTTCTCGAACCGCCAGTTTGTCATAAATACAAGTGAATATATTTGTGCTTAAACCATGTGTTCAACACAAATAAACCTTTTTTATAAACACAAGACTAAAATAAATAAAACCATTCTCTAAATTTGATTTATTATGTTTAAAATAGTTCTGCCGAGATATATTTTGAAGATAAATAATTAGTATTTGTAGATGGTGTTTAAGGTTAAATGAAACCAGCCTAGGAACATGCATGTGTGTATTGCAATGTAAAAGACTAACGTTGGTTTCTTGGTAGATTGACCTCGATCTTGACAGGCAGTTTAGGCGAGACCCGCAAGGCAGTTCGGACCTGGTAGAACCTGGAACACAACAATTACACACAAGATAGTAAACACAAAGAGATTCAAAACAGTTATTATATATAAGGAAATATGATGATATGAAATTGAAATATTGTTGTATATTGATTAGATTTTTTTTATACTCAGTCCTTGAGTGAATACACAAAACTTAGTTCAAGGGAACTTTTTTTTGGTCTAAATATGTTAGTTACTAAATTACTTATTACATCATCATATTTGTATTCTAGATGGGGAAAACAATATATATGCACTAAAATTTTAGTCCTGAGACAAGCAACATTTTGTTTCTCGTTAGTACTTGCCCTAACAGTCAGAATTACTAAGACTTAAGGCTTTGAAATCTTAAGGCCCTGCCTACCCTCCCTGGCGGCGTGTTGAGCTTTCAGCTCTAAAATAGATGGCGTTGCTAACGTTATACAAACTGGTGGATTCCAGCCATCAGGTTGGCAGAACTACTGGTTTGTTTAAACAATTGGGAGACTGGCGACCGGTAATCAGTACAGGCAGCAAGCAAACTTTTTACAAGAACTGATAGAGATAAGAAGTGTAGTGCCGGACCGTAAAGTGTGTAGGCGACCAAGTTTGACTAAACGTGGGGAGACATAACGTCAAGATACAATCACACTCTCGAGCAGAAAAATTAGCTTATTCATTCCAGTCAGCTAGACGTCCATTAACCTGTAGTACCACTTTTGAATTTAGAACCTTTTGATGCCAAAGTTTAGTACTAGTTTTGTACCATTTTGTACCCGTACCCGTTTTGAGTAATTAGCATATCAAAGTGGTGACTCTAGGTTAATGCAGTTGTACCACTTTTGAATTTAGAACCTTTTGATGCCAAAGTTTTGTACTAGTTTTGTACCATTTTGAGTAATTAGCATATCAACGTGGTGACTCCAGGTTAATGCTGTTGTACCACTTTTGAATTTTTTTTATACCAAAGTTTTGTACTAGTTTTGTACCATTTTGTACCCGTACCCATTTTGAGTAATTAGCATATCAAAGTAGTGACTTTAGGTTAATGCAGTTGTACCACTTTTGAATTTGGAACTTTTTTTGATTCCAAATTTTTGTATCCGTACCCATTTTGAGTAATTAGCATATCAAAGTGGTGACTCAAGGTTAATGCTGTTTTACTACTTTTTAATTTTGAACTTTTTTTGATGCCAAAGTTTTGTACTAGTTTTGTACCGTTTTGTACCAGAAAGAAAAAGTATTGTACCCTTACCCGTTTTGAGTAATTAGCATATCAAAGTGAGTACTCCACGTACTCCAGGTAAATGCGGTTGTACCCCTTTTGATTTTGAACTTTTTTTGATGCCAAAGTTTTGTACTAGTTTTGTACCGTTTTGTAACACAAATAAGTTTTGTACCCGTACTCATTTTCAGTAATTAGCATATCAAAGTGGTGACTCCAGGTTAATGCTGTTGTACCACTTTTGAACTTTTTGATGCCAAAGTTTTGTAGTAGTTTTGTACCGTTTTGTAACACAAATAAGTTTTGTATCCGTACCCATTTTGAGTAATTAGCATATCAAAGTGTCACGTGACTCCAGGTTAATGCTGTTGTACCACTATTGAAATTTTTTCAAATAAATATCTGGTGAGGGTAGTGATAAATAATAATGTACACTTATTTATCAGAGAAAAATTTATTTATTAGAGATAACTTATTTTTAAAGGTTTTGTCACTAACTATAATAAATAACCTTTACGAGAGAGTATGTAGCCTACGATTTTGTCGTACCATTTATTTGAGTTTATTAGTAAGCAGGTAAAATAAAAAATAACTAAAATTTAATGTGCTAAATTTGGCCACTGTGCTTTGGCTAATTTTTAAAATTTAAAGGCTAAGGAGGCAATAACATATTTTAAAAGCAGTTTCATTTCGAAGACTATAACAATTTTGACTATAAATATATCTGTTATTTTTATTACTGATATTACCACGTCATACTACCCATTCATGTTATACGCATATATGATAATCTAATTGGGTAGTAATGAGGAAAGAAGCATTTGAGAGGTTATCTACCAGCATTTTTATTTTGGAAGATGGGGAAACAATTTAGGAAAAACTACCCTCAATAGACTCGACCAGGATTTGCACCCCAAGTGCTCCGCTATCAGCAGGCCAATTTAACACTAGTGACACCTTAGACCACTCAGCCACTGAAGTGGGTATCTGTTATTTAATATGATGTTTACAGTTTTCAAACATCTATAGGATTTACACAATTTTCCAGAAATAAATGTTTTTGGGAATAATTTTTTATCCTATTGGTAGATTTTAACTTGAGTAATATCTCCATGGTGTCAGCCTGCAAGCAGGCTATACCAATCGAGAGGCTGCCGTATGTTGGCAAAGATAGGGCCAACATTTTCAAGCTGAGGGTGCCATGTGGTTAGCACAACGAGCCCTCCAGACTTCTATCTCAGTTTTCTAGACTGAAGCGCTAATTATTCATTCAATTATCTCCTCATTTGTCCTCACGAGGTTGATTTTGGTTCCGTTTCAGACCCACTGCTTCACAAACAGAATTAGGGGCACTGGGGATCGAACTTGGGACTTCAGTATCTGAAGCCAGTAAATCTGACCACTATACAACAGAGGCGGTCAGGTATCAAATACTTACTTACTTACTTACTTTATGGCATAGGGAACACAAAAGTTCATTAATTTTAATGGTTTTAAATATATATTTACTTATCATCGGCTTCATGTCGTGGTCAATATTGCTAAAGTGCTATGACTGAGCACTGAGTGCGTAAATTAATCGGTTCAATAACTTGACTAGTTCGATTCCTTGTTAGGTTGAAATTACTTAGTACTAGCGTAATACGAACTCGGCCAAGGCACAAGAGATTTTGAACATACAATAAGTGCGTTACAGAGTGTTAGTAACATTTACCTTCAGCTAAGAGCTTTTCTTTAAAAAAAAAAAGTACTTGAAACATCAGAATAATCGCTGCATTGTTATATAGAAATATTTATTTGTATCTTAATTTTGATATTATTTCTACAGTAAATAAAATAGTATCGCTGCTCATCCATTGTACTTAAATTAGTAGATACAGATAGCCTAAACGCCAGTAATATGCATACCATTAAAAAAAACTTACCCTTTACTACAAGAAGTTAAATAATCAATTATATCTTTGATTTTCTTTGTGCGCCCTTTCTTCATAAACTTGTTATTCACAAGGATATAAAATAATATTTTGTAAATACTTCTCCACCTCAAAATTTATACAATCCATTGGATTTTGTTCGAAAGCAAAAAGGTCACATATTGTTAATTATATAAAAAGTAATCACCGTGGGTACTTATTGTTCGGGATTCGATACATTTCTTCCAAAACGAGCGAACAAACTGCGAGAATGCAACAGGTTCAAGTTAAAAGTAATCACATTTAACACGCTAATAAAATAAAATTAACATTTTCACATCTTGACTACCAAAAACTTCGTTCATTAACTTTTTGAAAAATAACATATTCCAAATTCCAATGAGAGTCAAATCCTAGACCGTAAAATAAAAACTAGTATATAAAATTATACTGAGAACGTCTCCAAATTACATTTAGACCAAACTTTATTTAAAATAACTATGTTTGATATGAGCAGGAATGTTTATTTTTATTTATTATAATAGTGGATTAAAAATTCAATGTACAGTAGTTTTCATTTACTTTGAATATTAACACTTATTATTACAACGTGTAGTGCTAAAGAATGAGAAAACTAAAGAAAGAATATAAGATAAGAGTGAAGAATTTTACATGTTTTACTGTCTCAGTTAAATAAGGGCTAATGTCATAAAACTTTGTGTATGGAGAAGCATGTGGCTTTTTCTTTGAAAATAATGTATCACTAGAGTAATACTCTCATTGAAGTAAGTAGGGACCAACTATATTTATTCACACAGCAGGAAGACTTTGTGAGTATTTTAGTTACTGAATATATTAAGATGTTTAATTGTTTATATTTAATTACGCAAATTTTCATAATTGGACATTGGCCCTTCTTATCCTAACTTACATGGTATTAATGTTTCTTTGACTCAAGAAGGTCACAGAGATTAGTTAACCCTCCATTGCCGCCTGCATTCCGATACAGCAGGTTAGCCAACGCTTGCAAAATGATACTAGCTTGTAAATGGGTAATGATCATACTAACGGCACCTATTATCAGCTATGACAACTAGTTGCAGAAGGAAAAGTTGTATTTAAAACCATGTATTTTGACTAGAGAGTCAACTTGGGAGTCGTTAGAGCTCAATATCGTCGTGATTATTGAAGCTAACCCAAATTAAAAAATATGTCTAAAAAGAAAAAGAAATTATTCATTAAATAGTATGTTATAAACAAACACTCTAGCTTAATTGTACAAAGAAAATAAATAAATCTATTAATAATTTTTGTTTTCCCCATTTAAAATGCATTGAAATGGAAACATTTTAATGAAAATATTTCAATAACTATTTTTAGCATGGTTTGAAAATTTCATAAGAATTATGAAAGATGCCCAGATATGTTACTAAAATAAATAAAAAACAAGGTTGAATTATTAAATATATTTTGTTCTAAATTTTTTTTGTTTAGAACCGTGCATTTATGGGTAGGCAGGGCCTTAAGATCAAGTAATAAGCTTCAAAACATATGGTAGAAATGTAATGCTTTATTTTATCTCTATGTGTTTATTATAGTAATTCATCTGTAAAATGAAATTGATGTTTAGGAACTTTACAACACTGTAACTATTAGTATTGTCTTTAGTTATTTCTGATAGATATAGTCCTTGGAGCATGCTAATTTTGGAACTAAACAAAACTTTTATATTTACGTTGGCTTCTGTAATAAATTTAGACTAAACACATAATTATTAATGACATCATTCAAAACATGAATGTGGGAATAGCGTCTGTATCCTGGCTACCATAATAGGACTTGTTTGGTTAGTTTTACACAATATCAATGGGAACACACTGTTTTCTTCACAGATTCGTTAGAGAATGCTAGTTCAACATTAGTAAAGGAGAGTAGTGCCACAGGTGATGTTCAACATTAGTAAAGGAGAGTAGTGGCACATGTGATGTTCAACATTAGTAAAGGAGAGTAGTGGCACATGTGATGTTCAACATTAGTAAAGGAGAGTAGTGCCACAGGTGATGTTCAACATTAGTAAAGGAGAGTAGTGGCACATGTGATGTTCAACATTAGTAAAGGAGAGTAGTGCCACAGGTGATGTTCAACATTAGTAAAGGAGAGTAGTGCCACAGGTGATGTTCAACATTAGTAAAGGAGAAGGAGAGTAGTGACACAGGTGATGTTCAACATTAGTAAAGGAGAGTAGTGGCACAGGTGATGTTCAACATTAGTAAAGGAGAGGGAGAGTAGTGACACAGGTGATGTTCAACATTAGTAAAGGAGAGTAGTGGCACAGGTGATGTTCAATATTAGTAAAGGAGAGTAGTGCTACATGTGATGTTCAACATTAGTAAAGGAGAGTAGTGCCACATGTGATGTTCAACATTAGTAAAGGAGAGTAGTGGCACATGTGATGTTCAACATTAGTAAAGGAGAGTAGTGCCACAGGTGATGTTCAACATTAGTAAAGGAGAGTAGTGACACAGGTGATGTTCAACATTAGTAAAGGAGAGTAGTGCCACAGGTGATGTTCAACATTAGTAAAGGAGAAGGAGAGTAGTGACACAGGTGATGTTCAACATTAGTAAAGGAGAGTAGTAGCACAGGTGATGTTCAACATTAGTAAAGGAGAGGGAGAGTAGTGACACAGGTGATGTTCAACATTAGTAAAGGAGAGTAGTGGCACAGGTGATGTTCAATATTAGTAAAGGAGAGTAGTGCCACATGTGATGTTCAACATTAGTAAAGGAGAGTAGTGCCACAGGTGATGTTCAACATTAGTAAAGGAGAGGGAGAGTAGTGCCACAGGTGATGTTCAACATTAATAAAGGAGAGTAGTGCCACAGGTGATGTTCAACATTAGTAAAGGAGAGTAGTGACACAGGTGATGTTCAACATTAGTAAAGGAGAAGGAGAGTAGTGACACAGGTGATGTTCAACATTAGTAAAGGAGAGTAGTGGCACATGTGATGTTCAACATTAGTAAAGGAGAGTAGTGCCACATGTGATGTTCAACATTAGTAAAGGAGAGTAGTGGCACATGTGATGTTCAACATTAGTAAAGGAGAGTAGTGCCACATGTGATGTTCAACATTAGTAAAGGAGAGTAGTGGCACATGTGATGTTCAACATTAGTAAAGGAGAGTAGTGCCACATGTGATGTTCAACATTAGTAAAGGAGAGTAGTGGCACATGTGATGTTCAACATTAGTAAAGGAGAGTAGTGCCACATGTGATGTTCAACATTAGTAAAGGAGAGTAGTGCCACATGTGATGTTCAACATTAGTAAAGGAGAGTAGTGGCACATGTGATGTTTCAACATTAGTAAAGAGAGAGAGTAGTGCCACATGTGATGTTCAACATTAGTAAAGGAGAGTAGTGCCACATGTGATGTTCAACATTAGTAAAGGAGAGTAGTGGCACATGTGATGTTCAATATTAGTAAAGGAGAGTAGTGCCATATGTGATGTTCAACATTAGTAAAGGGAGAGAGTAGTGCACAGGTGATGTTCAACATTAGTAAAGGAGAGAGTGGCACATGTGATGTTCAACATTAGTAAAGGAGGGGAGTAGTGCCACAGGTGATGTTCAACATTAGTAAAGGAGAGAGTAGTGCCACAGGTGATGTTCAACATTAGTAAAGGAGAGTAGTAGCACAGTGATGTTCAACATTAGTAAAGGAGAGTAGTGCCACAGGTGATGTTCAACATTAGTAAAGGAGAGGAGAGTAGTGACACAGGTGATGTTCAACATTAGTAAAGGAGGTAGTAGGCACAGTGATGTTCAACATTAGTAAAGGAGAGTAGTGCCACATGTGATGTTCACATTAGTAAAGGAGAGTAGTGGCCAGTGATGTTCAACATTAGTAAAGGAGAGTAGTGCCACAGGTGATGTTCAACATTAGTAAAGGAGAGTAGTGCCACAGGTGATGTTCAACATTAGTAAGGAAGGGAGATGCAACAGGTGATGTTCAACATTAGTAAAGGAGAGTAGTGCACAGGTGATGTTCAACATTAGTAAAGGAGAAGGTAGTGACAGTGATGTTCAACATTAGTAAAGGAGAGTAGTGACAGGTGATGTTCAAATTAGTAAAGGAGAGTAGTGCACATGTGATGTTCAACATTAGTAAGGGAGAGTAGTGCACATGTGATTTCAACATTAGTAAAGGAGAGAGTGCACAGGTGATGTTAACATTAGTAAAGGAGGAGTAGTGCCACAGGTGTTCACATTTAAAGGAGAGTAGTGCCACAGTATGTTAACATTAGAAGGAGAGTAGTGCACAGTGATGTTCAACATTATAAAGGAGAGTAGTGCACAGGTGATGTTCAACATTAGTAAGGAGAGTAGTGCACAGTGATGTTCAAATTAGTAAAGGGAGTAGTGCCACAGGTGATGTTCAACATTATAAAGGAGAGTAGTGCACATGATGTTCAAATAGTAAAGGAGAGGGAGAGTAGTGCCACAGTGATGTTCAAATTAGTAAAGGAGAGGGAGAGTAGTGCCATGTGATGTCAACATTAGTAAAGGAGAGTAGTGCACAGGTGATGTTCAACATAGTAAAGGGAGTAGTGCACATGTGATGTTCACATTAGTAAAGGAGGAGTAGTGCACAGGTGATGTTCACATTAGTAAAGAAGGGAGAGTGTGCCACAGGTGATGTTCAACATTAGTAAGAGGGGGAGTAGTGACAGGTGATGTTAACATTAGTAAAGGGGGAGAGTAGTGACAGTGATGTTCAACATTAGTAAAGGAGGGGAGTAGGCACAGGTGATGTTCACATTAGTAAAGGAGAGTAGTGCCACAGTGATGTTCAACATTATAAAGGAGAGTAGTGCCACAGTGTGATGTTCAACATTAGTAAAGGAGAGTAGTGCACAGTGATGTTCAACATTAGTAAAGGAGAGGAGAGTAGTGCACAGGTGATGTTCAACATTAGTAGAGAGGGAGAGTAGTGCCACAGGTGATGTTCAACATTAGTAAGGAGAGATAGTGCACATGTGATGTTCAACATTAGTAAAGGAGAGGAGTAGGCACATGTGATGTTCAATTAGTAAAGAGAGGTAGTGCACATGTATGTTCAACATTAGTAAAGGAGAGTAGTGCACAGGTGATGTTCAACATTAGTAAAGGAGGTAGTGCACAGTGATGTTCAACATTAGTAAAGGAGAGTAGTGCACATGTGATGTTCAACATTAGTAAAGGAGAGTAGTGCCACAGGTGATGTTCAACATTATAGTAAAGGAGAATAGTAAGAGTAGTGCCACAGGTGATGTTCAACATTAGTAAAGGAGAGTAGTGCCACAGGTGATGTTCAACATTAGTAAAGGAGAGGGAGAGTAGTGACACAGGTGATGTTCAACATTAGTAAAGGAGAGTAGTGGCACAGGTGATGTTCAACATTAGTAAAGGAGAGTAGTGACTACAGGTGATGTTCAACATTAGTAAAGGAGAGTAGTGCCACATGTGATGTTCAACATTAGTAAAGGAGAGTAGTGGCACATGTGATGTTCAACATTAGTAAAGGAGAGTAGTGCCACAGTGTGATGTTCAACATTAGTAAAGGTGAGAATGAAGTAGTGCCACAGGTGATGTTCAACATTAGTAAAGGAGAAGGAGAGTAGTGACACAGGTGATGTTCAACATTAGTAAAGGAGAGTAGTGGCACAGGTGATGTTCAACATTAGTAAAGGAAGAGTAGTGCACATGTGATGTTCAACATTAGTAAAGGAGAGTAGTGGCACAGGTGATGTTCAACATTAGTAAAGGAGAGTAGTGCCACATGTGATGTTCAACATTAGTAAAGGAGAGTAGTGCCACAGTGATGTTCAACATTAGTAAAGGAGAGGAGGTAGTGCACAGGATGATGTTCAACATTAGTAAAGGAGAGTAGTGCCACAGGTGATGTTCAACATTAGTAAAGGAGAGTAGTGACACAGGTGTATGTTCAACATTAGTAAAGGGAAGGAGAGTAGTGACACAGTGATGTTCAACATTAGTAAAGGAGAGTAGTGGCACAGGTGATGTTCAACATTAGTAAAGGAGAGTAGTGGCACATGTGATGTTCAACATTAGTAAAGGAGAGTAGTGCCACATGTGATGTTCAACATTAGTAAAGGAGAGTAGTGGCACATGTGATGTTCAACATTAGTAAAGGAGAGTAGTGCTACATGTGATGTTCAACATTAGTAAAGGAGAGTAGTGACACAGGTGATGTTCAACATTAGTAAAGGAGAGTAGTGGCACATGTGATGTTCAATATTAGTAAAGGAGAGTAGTGGCACATGTGATGTTCAACATTAGTAAAGGAAAGTAGTGACACAGGTGATGTTCAACATTAGTAAAGGAGAGGGAGAGTAGTGCCACAGGTGATGTTCAACATTAGTAAAGGAGAGGGAGAGTAGTGCCACAGGTGATGTTCAACATTAGTAAAGGAGAGGGAGAGTAGTGCCACAGGTGATGTTCAACATTAGTAAAGGAGAGTAGTGCCACAGGTGATGTTCAACATTAGTAAAGGAGAGGGAGAGTAGTGCCACAGGTGATGTTCACTAAAGCCTAAGTAATCTATTGCATAACATCATAAGAGGTGAAAATTCTGATATAAATTTCCTTAGTGCCCACTTCAGGGTTTAGAAAGATAGTTGGTTATAAGGAACGAGTTGGTGCATTTGGATGAAAGAATATATGAATTTCTACTTCATGAAGATAAAGGTAATAAGATAAAGAAGGAGAGGGTAAAGAAGATGACAAAAGATAAATAAGATTCAAAGTATTATAAGTTGAAAATATAAATAGAGGGCATGCTCAAAAAATGCTCCAATTGTTAAATCCTAAGAAAAAGTCAGAATAAGTTCTGGTAACAACCACAGTAAGCATTATTTGTGCCTTCCATAGTTGAAATTGGTCGACTATGGTGGTATGGGTATACTTCTGGGCTCAGTCCAAACATGTCTATTGGGACGAGTCGTTGAGTAATGGAGACAAGTTTTAATATTTAATACAAGCCAAAGCAGAGATATCTTGTGCTGTACTCTAGAAGAAAGATTTCCTACAACTGTTGAGAATTATGATAGGGATATCCTTCAGACGTCCTTCTGACTACTATATTAGAAAGATGTAAGACTTGTGAGCAATCAAGGGGTCAAAATATCTGTTTTAAATGAGAATCTTGAAACTCAATTTAAGTTATTGGAAACATTTAATGCTGTGAAAATTGGAGAATGACACCTGGACACGGGAATCGAACCTGGGACCTTTGGCTTAGTACGTCGATGCTCTAACCACTGAGCTATCAAGGATTTCAATTCAACTCAATTTTTCACTAAACTTAACCTAACCTTTTCAATTTATATATACCATTATTAAACAAACTTTATTTGACTGGAATTGTTAACTTAACTTTAACTTGTTGTTTTAAATAAGTTTTTTACTTTCATCTTTATGTCAAATCACATTTTGTATTGTAATTATAAATATGTTATCACCGTTATTTTGGCTATTTGACTCTTTTATATAAAACATTATTGAGTCAATGGAGTATTTTTAATGTTATGACATTTGTTAAAATTGGTATTCCAAGAATGTATATAATTTTTCAAGGGTCTTTCAGTATCATAATATTTTTTCTTTATTATTGATATTTATAAAAACTTAATTTCTTAAACATAATTTTCTGAATTCCTTAAATAATAACATCTAAGTCTTAACTTATATCAATCCACTCCTTACTCAAGATTTAAAATGTTGATGATGATACTTACTGTTATCGATACCACATCCCCAGTCACCGCTCACAGAGCCTGTGTTAACTGCTTAGTTTTCACATTAACGTGGTCTCCTGGTGATACCAGCGTTAGTTCCCTCCTCAAGCTTTCTCAGTCCACTTTTGCAATATTGTATTGTTGTTGTACACCAACATTTTCCATTTCTGCCCTTTCCTTTGTGGTCAGCTCAAAAACAATAATGTTGTGGTCACTCATCGTCTGATATTCTAGGACCTCCCAACATTCGAGATTGCTCAGGGTGATATCAACGTAAGTATTGTATTTAGTCAGGTTATTTTATTCACAATCTCGAGATGCCTGGCGTTGATAAATGTGTCAAGGGTTTCAGACCTTGAGCGGTACCACATCAGTGATTCTGCATTAGTGTCCACAGTGTATAGTACCAGTATTCCTTAAGATGCAATATTTAATTCTTCAATTTTCTCCAGGTATTGTTCAATGACTTCCGAGTATTGACAATACATATTAGTATACATCCACCCATAATATGTTTGTGTTGCTATGTTGGTGAATCTTTGTCACTGTAATGTTTCTAATGAAGATTATAAAAGAACTATGGGTGATGCCCCACAGGCTATTATTCTGGTCATCACCAGTATGTGTGGAACTTTCACGCTTATACTATAAAGCTTTGTGGGCATACAAAGTCTCGACGAGCATGCGTATTTCACGCAACACGGTCACACCACTCATCCCATTTGGTATGGACTTTTTCTTATATATGTGTAGGAAGTGTGTACATGGATGTTAGGCCACGTCTCTTTACAGTTGAGTGTTGTGCGACCTTGTACCCTCACGAATTGTTTGTAAAGTTTGTCCTCATTTAGTTCTTCATTCCTTTGTTTGAAGACTTTTTTCAACATTATACGCAAGCTCATCGAATCCACTAGTAGGTTTATTGTTTGAGCAGGATGCAGTCCACCGCCTTAGGAGTTGGAAACGTTATCGACTTATCTTTTGTGTACCCAGTAATTAATAAATGACGCAAAGCTTGGTGTATATGTTGGGTGTTCCTCCAACCTCGACAGTTGGAGGGTCTCCTCAAAATTAGGATAAGTCCAAGTTTGGAAGATCTTGTCCACTCCCTTCGTTTCTGCTCTCGAGGTCTTTGGTTCCACTTCCAAAGGCTTGGTCGACTGAGTCAGTCACCAGTATCACCTCTGCCTGGCTGCTAGTTACTTCATTTTCAATTCCCACTGTAGCCTTTTTGTCCTTTTCTTTATTCCAAAACCTGCACTTCTGGGGTTTCTTTCTGTTTCAGGCATGGCCAAGGCTGTGGTCGTCATCACTACCTGCTCCTATGATTCCCACTCATCAGTTTTAGTGACAGTCATCTCATTCTGTAAGAAGCAGCCCTTCCATCGTTACATCATTATCTTGAAGGGGATTCCCCTTTCTTCTTTTTTCCTTGTCTCGTTTCTGTCCTAGTCCCTCCATTCATCATGTCCCTGGTTAGTTCAGTCAGTATTTGTCTGATATGGTTAGTCCTTGTTCTTTGTGATCAGTTATAGTTTCTTACACAAACTTTACAGACTTCTTGTTTCACCTTGCAGTTTTTCCTCTTGTCAACTTCCTTGCAATACATCCCACACAGAGCTTGCTGATTTAGCCAAGATACCTACATCTATGACCGAGGGTAGCAACCACGTAATCGCTGCAAGTGATTGAGGAAATAAATATCATAACTGTCTCTCTCTCCTCCATCTGTAATTTCTGTACAGCAGGCCCCTGCTGCCCATGTCAAGTGTTATTTTCTGCTTTGTCCTCTCTCTGTCTGACTCCTGCCATAGTAGTTTACTTTCCTTTTCCAGTTTTTGAATCTGTCCTTCCCAGTTTGTCATAGTCATCACAGTTTTGTTAGTTTGTTCTACAGTAAAGTAATTTTGTTCTTGGTGATTCTGTCATTGATGACCAGTAACCGGCAACAAAGTCCATTAGTCCCTTGAGCCTTTTCCCTGTCTTAATTTACTTTCCATTACTTGCCTCTCCTTCACTCTTACTTTGAAAATCGCTTGACTTTCTCTTTTTATATTTAGACTTGAGGTTGGGAGGCCATCTCGTTTGTCGGACCGTCTAATCTGGCATGGATGTAAGTTTGTTGGGTAGTCCCCCACAGCCTATGCTCATAGCCAAGGGGTTTAATTTATTACCCTGGGTTTGGGTTTCCTTTGATGTTGTCATCTAAGAAGTCCCCTTGGATTTGGCAGTCACACTGGGTTTCAGTTTCCCTTCTTTTCTTCGCCGCTCTCAACCAACTGGAGAGGGGAAGGTCCCTCTCACCTTTCACTGCCTAATACCCCGAGTGGGCACTCAAGGCATAGGACCCCCTCTTACTCAGGTAAGGTAGTGTGAACCACGATAGCCTAGAGGGAAGGTTGTAGCATCAGATCTCCAAGATTCATTCCCCCAGCGCAAACAACCAGATCAAGTGCCACCAGGTGTTTGGCTCTAGGTTTTATTCCGCCTTACTAAAGTTATGTGCCTAAATGTTCAGCACACTAGTGTTGGTACCCTCCTCTCCATGCACTCCCAGAGCTCGCCCCTTCTGGCCTCCAGGAGTGGTGAGCATTAGACTATCCACCACTTGGGGAGACGCCCTACCGGAGTCTAGAAACCTTGTCCCACCTGCACTTACATGGAACAGGGGTGGAATGGGGTGAGGAGGGACATAAAGGGGAGAGGATAGGTGGGATGAGGTTGAAGGAAAGGTGAAAAGGGGTAAATAGGGGCTACCAGTGCTCCTCGTTAAGCGAAATTTCTAAATCGGGCTATATGTGCAACTGTTATGACATGTTTATCAAAATTAACATGTAATTTTCTATCCTGGGAATACAACTCATAATAGCTTAAAAATAATAATAATAAATCAAATAATTATCTTGGGAAAATTTCCCAATTTCACACCCCTCTTTCCACAAGCCCTTATACGGTTGCAATCAGCTCCCTTGCTTGTAGTTTCACAAGCCCTTACACTGTTGCAATCAGCTCCCTTGCTTGTAGTTTCACAAGCCCTTACACTGTTGCAATCAGCTCCCTTGCTTGTAGTTTCACAAGCCCTTACACTGTTGCAATCAGCTCCCTTGCTTGTAGTTTCACAAGCCCTTACACTGTTGCAATCAGCTCCCTTGCTTGTAGTTTCACAAGCCCTTACACTGTTGCAATCAGCTCCCTTGCTTGTAGTTTCACAAAGCCCTTACACTGTTGCAATCAGCTCCCTTGCTTGTAGTTTCACAAGCCCTTATACGTTGCAATCAGCTCCCTTGCTTGTAGTTTCACAAGCCCTTACACTGTTGCAATCAGCTCCCTTGCTTGTAGTTTCACAAGCCCTTACACTGTTGCAATCAGCTCCCTTGCTTGTAGTTTCACAAGCCCTTACACTGTTGCAATCAGCTCCCTTGCTTGTAGTTTCACAAGCCCTTACACTGTTGCAATCAGCTCCCTTGCTTGTAGTTTCACAACCCTTACACTGTTGCAATCAGCTCCCTTGCTTGTAGTTTCAGAAATTTTATGTAGATTACCACCACAAACTTGAATTACCGAGGAGCTATTCTACACAAAGCCGGCCATGAGCGCTAGCAGATAGATATCAGTCAAATTGTGACAACATAGTAAAAGGTGTGGAGACCACCTTGTTGAGCATTCAACAGTAATTTCTTTCCTCCAACAATAAAATTTTCACAGCAAAAAAAAAAAAGGTAAGACAGCAACACCAATCTTGGAGAAATCAACTAATCACCAATCCAGCTCATTGGGGGACAATAAATAATAAAGTTCAAGAATACCAAGCGCTTAAAGATCCCTTAAATTGTCAGAAGAAAGATTTAACTAGCTTGTATAACCATGTTTTAATATAATAAAAATACATGCTGTACAAAAGAGATGGACCTTGGGAAAGTGAGGACCCAGAGCCTCTAGCTTCCTAAAGCTGGCCCTAAGGGTAACACACATATTGTGTTGTTAGATAACACAAGATGTATTTTATAGGTAAGAATAAAACCCCCACAAGG
>JBCFYV010003435.1:0-27164 GCA_039000515.1 Timema cristinae
CCCTCCCGTATAATTTTTCTCAATGCAGACTCCACCCCACTTTCAAAACTTCAATGCCAGTTTTTTTTTTTTTTTTATTTTTTGTTTTTTCCCCTTTTCTACTATACCCTTCATTTTTTTATCAAGTGTCTGGCACACAAAAACCCCCACCCCAAAGTGGATTGGCCGCGTCTAAATTCCCCCACTCTGAAGGAAGAGTGAGGCGAGGGAAAAACCCTTGAAATCTTTGTTGTAAATATAATACGTTTTTTTTGTTTTCCCTCGTTAGTGTGTGCGTCGACATAAAACGGTGGGGGTCCAACCCCATGGGACATTTTGGGTGTTTTTGGTCACTTTTCCCGGGGAGAAAAAAGCACTCCCCAGGCCAATATTCAGAAAACTTTTTTATTTAATCAAAAATTTTTATAAATTCCACTTTTTTTGGGTTTTATAAAATTTTCTATTTGGTGTCATACCCGTGCGCCAAGGGTGGGTTGGTCCCCTTACCCAACCCCCTCACTCTGGATAAAAGTTTAGGGGGGTTTATCAATACAGTGCTATGTAATGTATATTACTGGGTTTAAATAAAATGGTCTCGTTTCTTAGTCCATTAGGGTTGTAAAAAAAAAAGTCTTGTGTTGCCCAAGCCGGTCCCCCGAACTGAGGGCCTTTTGGAAACCCCCTGTTTTGGTCCCCAGGTTTTTTAAAAAAAACTGACCTCTTCCCTGCCTGTCCAAACCAGTTCCACCAACTCCTGTACAGTCCCCACCCTTTGCTTTTCCCCGGAATTCCCCCCCATAATTCCCATAATTCCCTTTTGGGACAGCCAAGGGGGGTGGGTATTTTTCCCAAATCCCGATTTCCATCCCCCAAAAATTTTTTATTTCCCCCCCTCCAACCCCGAATCCAAACCCCCATTTGCGGGCAAAAAAAATGCCCCCGGGGGAAAGCCCCAAATTTTTAAATTTTCCCGTCAGTTTGCGTATAAATTTTAAATTACTTTTAACCCTGGCGGAGTCCCTAATCTCCCCCCGAACCCCACCCGGAGACTCCCGGGTACATGAGCGTGCCATGTCCGGTCGTCAAACCGGGTTTAGGTCGGTTCCGAATCCTCCCTCTTTTTCGGTTTTTTTCCCCTACTCAAACAGCTGTCTCCTGGCCCCTTTTTAAAATGCTTTTCCCCTTTCCTTCTCTCGCCCCGTTTCCATTCCACAAGGCCCCTTTTCTCAATTCCGTCCCTCCCGCTCTCGGGGGGGGAAAAACCTTCCCCCCGAACGGGTTTCCCAAAAATTTTTTTTTATCCCCCCCCCCCCTAAATTCCTACACCATACGGGCCCAGAAATCCCCCTGGAAAAGAACAATTTAAATTTCCCTTCGGGTTTTGGCCGTTTTAAATTTCATACGTTTTCCTGGCGGAGTAAAAAATCTTTCCCCCCAAACCCGGGCCCCCGGAGACTCGACCCGGTACAAAATTTGCGGGCCTGCCCGGGGGTCGTCAAAACCCGGGGTTGGTCGAACCAAAACCCTTTCCCCCCTTTTTTGGTTTATTCCTATTAAAACACCCTGCCCTTCCTAAACCCCCCTCAATGTTTTTTCCCCTCTCTCTTTCCCCCCCGGGTTCTCACTCCTCACTTTCCCCAATCCCTGTCGCCTCCCCCCATTTTCGGGGGGAATCTTCACTCCCCCCGGGGGCCCCAAAATTAATTTTTTAATTTTGCCCCCCTCTTTTTTTTCTTCAAAAACCCCTTGTGCGGCCCAAAAAATCCCCCACAGGGTAAAGTTTATTTTATTTTCCCTCCAGGGGTTTAAACTTATGAAATTTTTTGGAAGCCCTGGCGGGAGTACAAAATTTTTCTCTAAACCAAACCCCGGCGGCCTCCCCGAAGGGGGAAAAAATTCCTCCCCCGCTAGTCTTTACCCCCAAATTCCTGTTTTTTTCTTTTTCCCTCCCTCCTTTGTTTCTGCCCCCGCTCCCTCTCTTTCCTGTGTACTTTCATGTATTTTTTTTTTTTAGGGTTTCCTTTGGGGGGGGGGGGGGAACCCCCACATGGGGGGCCAGGGGGTGGGTTTTTTGTATTAAAATTTTCCAACCCCCCCCAAACCCGGGGTTGATAAAGGGCAAAAATTTTTTTCCCAAGCCGCCAAAAGGGGGGGGGCCCATTGTTTTTTCACTTTTGAGGTTTTGTGTTGTACGTCTATGTTTGCCTTTTTGCGAGACCCCTTTCCCGGGGCGGGTTGTTAACTGGTCTGTCCTCAATTTTTTAAGTGTTTTTTAATGAAATTTATATATTTAAGTTTTACAAAAATAAAATAACTCTTACAAAAAAACCAAACAAGTGTAAAACCCTTGTTTTTAAATCATTTTTAATATTTAAACTTTGTCATTGAGAAAACCCTTATTAAAAAATAAATTTTTGGGAAACATGGGGGAAAATGTGGGAGCTTGCCCCACTTATTCCGGGGTTGGGCCCCGGGTTATTGCAGTCCCCGCCGGGATCGGTTTCCCCCAAAAAGATCCAAAAAAAAAAAAAAAAAAAATAAAAAAAAAGGGGCCAAGGGTTTTTCAAAAACACTTGCCCCCTTTACCAAACCCGATGTCAAACGGTACCCGACCGGCCCGGCGCGAGCGGCCCGCCCGGGGGCTAAAACAAAAAGGGAGGGTAAAAAAAACCCCCCGATAAAAAAAAAATAAGCTGTCACGTTTTCCCCCTCCAAAAGGTAAAAACTTTCCGAACATGAGTTAAAACAGTTCGAAGCAAATGCCCGGGAGCATGAAGCTACGAGTTGGGAAGGGTTAATTTAAAGCTAAAAAAGGTTTCGAATAAAAATTTTCCGAGCAGGGTAGAAACCGAGTTCAAAGCAAAAAAGCCGAGAAAATGTAGTCGAGTCCAAAGGGATAAAATGTAGCTAAAAGTTCGAAGCAAATGCCCGAGACATGTGGGTTACGATTTGGGAAAACCAATGTCCGAGACATGATGCTAAAAATTTCAAAACCCTACAGGTTAGAAAAAGGGAAGCTACGAGCCCGAAAAAACTTTGTCCGGGGACTTTAAAGTTACGGTTCAAAGGGTCCATTTTTAAATACTTTGGTCCGAAGAAACATGCCCGAGAAAGGGGTTAAACGGGTTTGGGAAAGGTCCCAAGTTTATAAAAGTTGGGAAAGCTACAGCCGGCCATGTAGAAAAAGAGTTCGAAGCAAAGGTCCGGGGAAATGTTTGCTCCCAAGTTCCCGAAGCCCCATGCCCCGGGGAAAATGTAGGATCCCATTTTCAAAGGGTACATGTATCTAAAAATTCGAAGCAAAAATTTTCCGAGACATGTAAAATACAAAGCCGATGCTACATGTCTCGGACATGAAATTTAACGAGTTAAAAGGTACATTTTTCCCCCAAAAAGTCCGAAGGGTTACAGCCCTGGGACATTTTAGTTTATAAATAAAAAATACATGCCCTCGGACTTTTAAAGCCTCGAGTCGCGAATTCATTTAGGTTTTACAATTCGAAATTAAAATTTTCCCTGGGCCCAAATGAGTTACGAATTCGAACAACATGTCCGAACATTTTAAGCTAAAAGTTCGAAGCTACAGGTGCTTACGGCCCAAAGTTTACAGTCCGAGACAAGGGTAGCTTCGATTTCCAAAGAAACATGCCCCGGGGGAATGTAGATTACGGGTCCAAGAAACCAGGGTTTCGCGTCGATTTTTAATCCGGGGGGTGTAAAAAAAAAAAAAAAAAAAAAAAAAAAAAAGTTTTGGGGAAAAAGGGTTTTTTCACTACAAAGGGAGGATTTTTTGGGGGAACACAGCAGGGGTTAAAAATATTCGAACCCCTCGAAAACCCTTTTACAAAACTTTTCAAATCACAAAGAGAAGTAACAAACTTTTTTAAAACCGAGGGGCAATCCCTTGACTTTAAAACCCCAAAGCCCCCAAAATTTTTAGTTTCACTTTCTTCAAGATCAAAAGGATTTTTGATCATTTTAAAGAATAAAAAATTTACCGACCAAAAATTAAAATTTAAAAATAAATCAAATACGGGCCGGAATTTTTTATATAAATCCAAAAATTAATCTGGGGTTAACAAGGGGAAAACCCAAGGGGAAGGGGGGGTTTTATTTATTGGGGGGGCCCCAAACTTTTTTACTGGCTAAGGGAAATGGGGTTAATTATAATAAATAAATAATTGTTAATAAATTTTTTTTAAGTTCCTTTCCAAAAGAAATAATTAAAAACTAAAAAAAGGGGCCGGGGAGAGTTTAAAAAATTTAAAAAATTTTTCCAACCAAAAAAGACACTTAACCAACCCCCTTTAAAGATTTTTTTCTTTTATTTTTTCCCAAGTCTAAAGAGAAAGGTAAAAGGGAAACCCAGCATATAAGATGAGTTTGTGTTTTTCGGCGGTCAAAGGGGGGGGCCCCGCCCCCGCCCACTCTTGGCACTCTTTGCGGGCGCGTGGAGCGTGGGTCACCACGCGTCCCCCGGGAAACCCCCCCCCCGGGGCCCCGGGGCCCTTTGCGCCCGCCCGTCGGGGAGCCCCGGCTCCGGGGGGGGAAGGGCCCTCCCCCCCCCGGGGGCCCCCGGCCGGGGGGGGCGGTTCGGCTCGGGGGGACGGCGCCGCCTCCCGCGGCCCACCCTTTTACCTCCCGGGGGGGTTCGCTCGGGGTTCCTTTCACGGGGCCCCCGGGCCCAAAGAGCCACCTCCGGCCCCGCCTACCCCACCCGTTGGGGCCCCCCGCCCCGAGGGGGCGCCCCCGTAGCGGCGGGTAGCGCGCCCCGTTTCCGGGCCCGGCCCGCTTGCCGCTCGCCCTCCCTCTGACATAACACCGTTTTTTCTCATCGATTTTCCCCCGGTCGTTCGAACTACGGGTGTGTCGTTTGGGGCAGGCGGGGGTCGCTTTCTATTCGGGGTGTGCGTCTTAATGGGTCAATTTTATTACTTTTTAAACCCCCGCTTTTTTTTTTTTTTTTTTTTTTTTTTTTCCCCACCAAACCCTTTTTTCTTCTAAAACCTTCACCCCCGGGGTCGGTCAAACGTAGGGGTTTTTTTTTTAACTTTTTGGGGGAAGGGGTTTGCCGTCTTTTCTCGGGGGGGGCGTCGATCAAAAGAGTCAAAATAATTTACTAATTAATACACTCAAATTTTTTTTTTTTTTTTTTTTTTCGTTTTTTTTAAAATTTTTTAAAAAAAAATTTTTTTTTTTTTTTTCTGGAAGGGTTTTTCAAACCCGTGGGCGTCGGTGGGGCGGGGCGTCGCTAGGGTGGGTTTGGTCAAAAGGGCCCACCCGTGGGGTGGGGTTCCCCCCCCGTCAAAGGCCGCCCTTTTTGGCCCCCGGTCCCCCCCGTTCCCCCCTTTTCGGGGAAAACCCCGGGTACGTTATCCCGGCCCCGTGGGGGAGCCGCCTCCCGCCGCCGCGCGGTTTTTCCCGAGAGACTTTCCCGTCACTCCGGGGGTCCGTCCGCTCTCCCGGTTCGCCTGGGGATCGGTCCCCGCGTGTCCCGGCCCCGCCAAAACCGGTAAAGGGCCCCCCCTGCCCCCCCACCAACGGGGCCCGGGGGGGGGGGGCCCGGGGGCCCGGGGGTGGGCCCTTCTTGGGGTTTTTTTTTTTTTAAAAGTTATCGTTTCTGGGGCCTTTTTTGGTATTTCCTCCCCTTTGTCGTTCGCAAAACTGTGCGTTTACATAAAAAAAAATCACCAGATCTTGCCAACATCTCACCCAAATTTCCCCCAAAAGCCCCTTGTTTTCCCCGCCCGTTACTGTCCGTCCTTCCCCGTCCGGGGAGATTTGCCCACAAAAACATCACTGGCCGGGGCTCGGAGCCGGCCCTTAAAAAAAAGGGAGGTTTGGTTCCGCGGCCCCTTATAAAGGGTTTTGCAGGTTGTTTCCCTTTTGTTTTTTTTCGTGTGTGCTACTCTGGACCCCGTTTTCGTGTGTTCAAATTCGATTTTAAATACGGTTTTAATTTAAACTTTTACAGGCGTTGGGGGTGGTAGTACCAGGTAGGGATACAAAGTAGCCACCTCGTACGGGTCCCCCAATTTTGTACAGGGTATAAATCGGGATTCCCGTGGGCCCATTGTGACGTTTTGTGTGTCATTTAACTGTGGTTTGTACTCTACCCACGTCCCCCGGGCCTTTTCTGTCCGTCCGTGATTTCCCCCCCCACTGGGGTTTGGGGGAAAAGGGCCAAAAAACGGGGGCGCCAAACCCTGCACCCCCCTTCCTGGGGGTGGTGCCTTCCCAAAAAGGAAAAACCCCTTTGGGCCGCTTAAGGACCCAAACCCGGCCCCCACCAAAGGGGTCAGCATCACCACCACCCCACCACCAAACCCTCACCAAAGGCCACATGTCCCCCCACGGGGTTTCATTGTCCCCGTCCCCGTGGGGGCATAAACCCCCTTCTGGGTAAAATCATCAGGCGAGTACCCAGGGGCCCCACTAGGGCCTGGGTACCCAACCCCCCTACCCATCACTTTTTAAAAACTACAGAAAAACCGGCTGGCAGCCCCCTCAGAGGGCCCCGGGCCGCCGCTGACGGGGCCCCGGGGGGGGGGTTAAAACCCCCCTTCCCCGGACCTTTGGACCACCGTCGTCGCCAGGCCCCTTTCCGGAATTTCCCCCCCCCTAGAGACCACCCGACCCCCCAAAGGGGGGCCCGCTCCTCGGAGGAAAAGGGGAAACCAACCCCAAAACAGGGGGCTGGGCCCCCGGGGTTTTTCCCCCCGAAGGGCGTCCCCCGTGGGCCCCCACGGAGGGTTTCCCAGGCTATGGAGGGGTTTTTCCGACTCCCCCGGGGGCCTCCTCCCCCCACTCTCAACCAGACACCCCCGGGCCCACGCGGGGAACGGAAGGCCGGGATGGGGACCGCCCGGGGCCCTCCCCAAAAAGTCCGGGGAGCCAGGGGGCGGCCGCCCCCCCAGCCGGGGCGGGGTCCCCCCCGACGCCGTTAAACTGGGGCCGTACGGGTAAGCTGACGTTTCAGTACCGTCCCTTGCCATCCCCCCAGTGCGGGTATGCCAAGGTTCCCCCCGGGAAGAATGCCCGGCGATAGGGAAACCCCGGGGGGGCCAAAGGGTGGGGGGCCCGTGCCGCCCCCCGGGGGGCCCCTGGCCAAAACCCCTGGCGACCCCAAAGGGGTTTGGGTGCGATTCCGCAAGGATCCCCCCCCTTTGGCAAAAGGGACGGCTAACCCTGGGGAAAATGGGACCCAAAGAGTCCCGGTGAATTTTGGGGGGTTTAGGGGGGGTTTTTTCCCCGTGAACCCCCCTTTACGGGCCCCCAAGGCCTCAGCCGCGGACTGGAGGTGATTTCCCGGGTTAAAATGGTCCTCCAAAAAGGGTGACGTTTTTTCCGTTTTTTCACCCTGGAGGGTAAGGGCCCCTTTTTCCCGGAGAAATTATTCCCAGGGGTATCCCCCCCTACCCTTCCCTCTGGCGGGGGAGGGACGGGGGGCTCTGGGCCGCGGTCTCCCCTTTGTGGACCCCCCGCTCAGGACATCACTCCGACTTAATGAAATGGGGTATGCGGTAAGGATTTTCACACGTTGGGTGGGGCCCCGCTGCCGGCCCCGGGGTCAGCCCCGGGAAAACCTTTTCCCTTGTTTTTGTAAAAACCCGGTTGGACGCAAACATTGCAAGCTTGACCAAGGAGACCCTTTATTTTTGGGAAAATGCGATCACTTTCGAATTTTCCGGAGGAAGAACCTGGCTCACAGTGCCATCCCTTTCCCAAAGGGGGTTTTTTAACCCTTTTCCCTATTTCCCGTTTCAGGGGTTTACAAGTGTTCAAGGCGGGGGGGGCATTACGTCGGGGGCCTGGGCGCCCCCCGCTCGGGAACCCGCCAAGGAAGGGCCCCAAATTGGGGGGGTCCTCCCCCCCGCAAATGCCGGCATCTGTGGGGGTACGCAAACGGGTTTGTCGACTCGCGCAAGCGCTCGACCCCGGAGGCCCTTCCGTCCCCATCCCGACCCCCGTAAACGGGCCCCGGGACCCCCCCCCTGCAATGCCGGGCTTTCCCTTCTTCCCGGAGGCGGGTTAAGGGGGCCCCCCGACGGGCCCGGGGGTCCAAAACCCGGGGGCTCGGCAGCCTTTCCCCCTGCCCCCCCCACTTTACCAAACCCCGTGGCCCCCCCCCCCCTTCCCGCTGCAGGGACCGGGCCCAACTCAAAGGGCCCTGATCCACACACTCCCGGAGATATGGGAGTTTTTCCGCTCGGTCCCTAACTGTTTAAAACTCCCCTAACCCGAAAAGGGGGTGTCTGACCCGCTTTTGGGGGCCCCCCCGGGCGGGGAGGTAAGATTCAAATCCCCTTTCCCGAAGTGTTCAGGCTTTATTTTGACTGTTTTAGGGCAAATCCTCCTAGGAAATTTTAAATCGTGGGCTTAAAGGGTTCCCGAGCCCTCCAAAATGTTTGGGCCGACATGGCTTTTCGACCGGGGCTTTTTTGACGGGACGTGGTTCAGTGCGGAAAACCGTCTTTCAGGGTTTCCGGGGTTTCCCTCTACCGGGTGGAGAGGTGGTTTACCGGGGGGGGGGTGGGTGGCCCTGTTTGGGTTTTGGGCTGCTCCAGGGACCACAAACGGCTGTCCCCCGGGGGTCTTGTCCCCCGGAGGCGGTCGCCCTGCGGCTGTTGGGGGCCGCGTACTCCCTCACTTCGTTTGCTTTTACGGGCCTCCTGGGTGGTCCCGCCCGGGGGCCGAAATTGGCCGTGGGTTTGGGGCTCTCGGGCGCTAGGGGTTTGGCTAGGGGACTGGAACGCCAAAAGGGGGAACAAATTCTTGGGGGGGCGTGGGGTCTCAAGCGCGCGGCACGGTCCTGAGGAGGTTTGCCCACAGGACGGGCCCCATTCTTTCCCCGGCCCCCATCTGGGCCCCCCTACTTACCCCGTTACCCCCGACACCCTCCCCGCTTTCCTTGGCCTGTTTTCCCGACCCACGGGAGGCCGTTTTTTGAACCCTTGGGTTTACCCATCTTCCCCTTCCTCCCACCACAATTTCCCGGGGAACCCGGGGTTATGGGGATTTCTTTCCCCCCGACGAATGGGGGGCCGCCATTGTTCAACTACCCACGGGGCGGGTTGGCCAGAAACCGGCTAGGTTTAAAACCCTGTAGTGGACCCCGCTGCACCTAAACCTACGTGGGGGAAACTGGGCCGCCCCGGGTTTACTCTTCCCGCCTCCCTCCTGTCGGGGGGCGGATCCTCGGTTTCCCATTTCCCTCGACCCCCTTGTTGGGGGGCCCCCCACTACCCCCAGGGCCTGATAGACGAAATGAGGTCCGTGATAGGGCGCGTGCTCTGTGGCAGAGAAATGTTCCCCCCTGCCCCCGGGGATATAATCGCGTCCGCTTTTTCACTGTCGGCGCAAGCTCAGCAGTGGGAGAGGAGGGTAAGGGCGGGGCCGTCTTGCCGCCTCGACACAAAAAGGGTCTCTCCTTGTGGCGTCATTAAGGGGATACGGGGCCCCAAAAGGGTCTGATCCCCGAGCTTTCCCGTGGCCCGGGGGTTTGGCGTCCTCCGCCACAACCGGTCAAGGGCTTGGGGGGGTTGGATTCCCGGCTAGCTTTGCGAGGGGACCGGGATCACCGGGAGGGGAGATCAAACGGATCCCCCGGGGCACTTACCTTCCCCCGGGTTGGGGGTCAACCCCCCGTACCCCCAAACCCGCGGCTGGAACCCCCTCCCGAGCTGCCAGGGGGCCGTGGCGAAAGGCCCCCTTGCGCCCCGTCCGCCCCCCGGGTTGGACCGGATTTCCCCCCTCCTCCTGGGCCCCCCCCCCCCTTTGTAAAAAACCCTTTGTCCTAATACTCCCCATCTGAACCAATGGGTTTTTATTTTTGTCTTTCCCGCGCAATGGGGGTGGCAACCGTCCCTAAAAATCCACAAGCCCCGGAAAACCCCCCGGTTTCCCCATTTCCCACCCGTCCCATCTCTCTGCTTTTCCCTTTCGTCGGCAAAGTCGCCGGGGGCGGGTTTGCCCCGGGGTGGGGGGCCCGGCTGGAGGGGCACCCCCTCTGCCGGGGTCACCAGTTCGGTTTTCCCAAGGGCCTGTCACCAAACCCCCCGCCGCGCCCGGTCGTTTAACCGGGGGGGACGGAAGCGTTCAACGAGGGGCGCCATTCCGGCCCTTTGTCCCTTTTTGGCGTGAAGGGTGCCTTCCCACAGTGTGGGGGGCCACCCAGGACTTCTTTACGGACTTGGGGAGAAGCCGGGGTTTTCCCTTTACCCCTGCAAAAAATCTCCTTCAGTCCCTTTTTCCCCCAGGGCCGCCCCTTAGATTTGGCGTTTGGGCCACCAGTTGTAAACCCCCGTCCCGTTTTCTCTGGGTCCCCCAGGGGTCCTGTTTTTCTCCCCCCCACTCTTCTCCCCTTTGTGCGTGACGTGCCCGTCCCCCCAAGGGGTGTCCCTTGTTCCAGTAAGCCCACGATACAGCCCCTCCTGGGGGACCTCCCCCATGCCCCCGGTGAAATTTGGGGCCCAAACTCACCATGGGGTTAAGGGGGAAAAATTCCCCCACCTTTATTCCGATCCTTAGCAGTGAAAGGAAAAGAAGACGGGTGGCGATTTTTGTTCACCCCCCCGCAAAACCGGGTCCCTTGGGAGCCCCCCCCGCGTCGCGGGGGAAGGGGGTTCAGTGGGCACAAACAGTGAAATAACCCGGGGGTTGGGCCTGGGCCGGGCGCTGAACTGGGACTCGAAACCCGAAGCTCTGCAGGAAGACGAGGGGTTTTATGCTAGGATGGGGCCCCCTACCCGCGCCCCGACGCCGTTGGAAAACGGCCTAAAAATTAGACTATTCCAAAGGTTTTTATTAAGTCCCTCCTTCTCTACGCCGGCCCGCCGGGGTTACCCCCCCCGCTAAAGCTTTCTTTCCCCCCCCGGGGCCGTCTATCCCCCTGTTTTTAAGGTTGATGCTCGGCTTCCCCCCCCCCACCCAACCCCAGTCCTTAGATTTTTTGGCCCCAACCCTTTTTTCGGATCATCCCCCGGGGGTTTGGGAGTGTCCTTCTTTTTTCGGTCGCAGGCCAGGGCCCCAACGAATCGTCAGGGGCTTTGGGATTATGACCCAAACCCGCTCCCTTTCCCTTTTTAGAAGCATAGAGACGGGGTGGTGGGCCCCCCCCCGCCGGGGCACGGAAAGAAACCCGGGGGGTTTCCCGTGGCGTTGAGGGCGAACGCTCCTGACCCGGCCGAGGGGGGCTTCCCCCAGGCGCGGCCCCCCCCCGGGCTTTCCCCAAAAACCCCCCCCCTGGCGCTTTAGCCCACCCCAAACGGGGAGCGAGGTTCCCAAAAACCCCCAGCGTCTCCCAACCCCAACCCACCATCTTTGTGTGGGTTTGGGGCCCTTTCTGGGTCTGGACCCAAAAAAGCCCTACGGGATATTCCTCTCAATTTTCAGACTCCCCCCCCCCCCTCACTATCTACTTCCCAAAGCCCATTTTTTTTTTTTTTTTATTTTTCTGTTTTTTTCCCCTTTTTACTATATCATCAATTTTTATTATCAAGTAGTTGGCCAAAACTAACCGGGGCACCCAAAATGGGATTGGCCGGTCTAAATACTCCCCCACTCTGAAGGGAAGGGGTGGGGCGAGGAGAAAAACTTTTTCTTTTTTGTAAATATAATTTGTTTTTTTTGTTTTTCCCCGTTTGTGTGTGCGTCGACATAAAAATGTGTGTCCCCAAACCCCCTAGACAATTTTGGGGTGGGTTGGTCACTTTTACCGAAAATAAGGGACTCCCAGGCCTATATTTAAAAAAACCTTTTTTTTTATCAGAAAAAATTTTTCATTTCCACTTTTTTTTGTATATTTTATATTCTAGGCAGGTTCAAAAGCCGTGGGGGAAACCCAAAGGGGTTGGGGCTCCTCAAAAAGCCTAAATCTGGAGTAAAGATAGGCGGGGAAAAAATTTCAAATTCTATGTAATTTATATTATTGGGGTTAAATGGGGATGTGTCTCGTTTTTTTAGTCCATTTCTGTTTTAATTTAAAAAGTCTGTGTTGTCCAAGGGCCTCGAACTGAGGGCCGTTGTAACCCGTCTGAGTCTCCCGTGTTTCAAAATGCCCCCTCCACTGCCTGTCCTACCAGTTCCCCCCCAACTCCTGTCAGTCCCCACCTAATTTCCCCCGGGAATTTCCCCCATAATTCCCCAAAATTTCCCATTGGGCCGCCAGAGGGGTGGGGAGTATTCCCCCTCCCGATTTTTCCCTCTTTCCAAAAAATTTTTTTTTTCCCCCCCCCCCACCCCAATCCCACCCACCCCGTGGGGCAGAAATGCCCCCCCGGGGAAAATCCTAATTTTTTATTTTTTCCCTCAGGTTTGGTATGAATTTCATTTTTAATCCCGGGGGAGTACTAAAAAATCCCCCCCAACCCCACCCCGGAGACTCGGCCCGGTAAAATGGAGGTGCCAAGTCCGGCGTCCCCAACCGGGGTAGGTCGGGTTTTCCCAAAACCTTCCCTCTTTTTCGGTTTTTCCTACTTAAAAGCTGTCCCCCGACCCTTCCTTAAAGCTTTCCCCTCCTTCCTCGCCCCGTTTTCCCTTTCCCCAGGCCCTTTTCAATTCCTGTCCCTCCCGCGTCTCGCGGGGGGGAACCTTACCCAACTGGCAAAAAATTTTTTTTTCCCCCCCCCCAAACCCAATTTCCCACAAACCCGTTTCGGCCCGAAATGCCCCCTGGGAAAAGCACAAATTTTAATTCCCCCTCAAGGGTTTTTGGGATGAATTTCATACTAATCCCCGGCGGAGTACTAATTTGTCCCCCCCAACCGACCCCCCGGGGATCCCATCGGTACATGGCGTGCCATTTTCCCCCGGGGTCGAACCGGGGTTTTGGGCGGTACCCAATCCTTCCCCTCCTTTTTTGGGTTTTTTTTCCTACTCTTTCAGCTGCCCCCCCTGGGCCCCCTCAAAGTGTTTTCCCCTTCCTTTCGCCCCGTTCTCCCCCACCTGGGGCCTATTTCAATTTCCCCTTTGCCTCCCGCCCTCTCGCGGGGGGAAACCCCCCCTTTCCAAAACCCGGGCCCCAAAAAATTTTTTTTTTTCCCCCCCCTTTTGGGTTTTTCAAACCCTTGCGGCAAAAATCGCCCCCAGGGTAAAGTTTATTTTATTTTTTCCCCCCAGGGGTAAAAGTATGAAAAAAAACTGGGGTTGCCCTGGCGGAGTACTAAGGGTTTTTTTCTGGGCCGACCCCCGGGGGCTCAACCCCACCCGGGGGCCAATCCTCCCTCCGCTAAATATCCCCCTATTCCTGTGGGGTTTCCCCTTTCCCCCCTTTCCCCCTTTGTTTTTTTGCCTCCCCTCCCTCTCTTTCCTGGTACTGTTTTTTTTGGGAAATTTTATTTTAACCCCCCCCCCCCCCCCCCCCCTGGCGACCCCAAAATGAGCTATGGGGTGGGTTTTTTGTATAATTTTCCCCACCCCCAACCAATTGATAGCAAATTTCAGCCCGCCAGGGCGCCATTGTTTTTTCACGTTGAGTTTTGTGTTGTACGTCTATGTCGTGTCCGTTTTCGAGAGCCCTTCGGGGCTGGTGTTAACTGTCTGTCCTCAATGTTTCACGTGTTTTATTAATGTATATATCATATTTATGTGTTACAAAAAAAAAATAACTCTTACAAACAAACAAACAAAGTGTAGATCTGTTCTTATCAGCTTAATATCTGGTACTTTGCTCATTGAGCATCAGTTATTAAACTGATTTTTGGACATGGCGGAATGCTAGAGCTTGCTCCACTTCTGCCGCGAGTCGGCCCGGTATTGCAGTACCGCCGGGATCGGCTCACCCATAAACGATCCACAATAAAAAAAAAAAAAAAAAAAGCCAAGGGTATTCGAACACTTGACTCCTGTACCAAACGCGATAGTCGACGGTATCCGTCGGCGCGCGAGCGAGCCGTCGAGCTGAACGAAAAGACGTAAAAGACCCCGATAAAACATGAAGCTGGTCACGACTTCCGTCCGAAGGTTACACGTCCGAGACATGTAGTTACGAGTTCGAAGCAACATGTCCGAGACATGTAGCAAACGAGTTCGAAGATACATGTAGCTACAAGTTCGAATATACAGTCCGAGACATGTAGTTACGAGTTCGAAGCAACATGTCCGAGACATGTAGCTACGAGTCCGAAGATACATGTAGCTAAAGTTCGAAGCTACATGTCCGAGACATGTAGTTACGATTTCGAACAACATGTCCGAGACATTAGCTACAAGTTCGAAGCTACATGTCCTAGACATGTACTACGAGTCCGAAGATACATGTCCGAGACGTGTAGTTACGAGTTCGAAGGTACATGTATATACAAGTCCGAAGCTACATGTCCGAGACACTGTAGTTACGAGTTCGAAGGTACATGTATATACAAGTTCGAAGCTACATGTCCGAGACATGTAGTTACGAGTTCGAAGCAACATGTCCCGAGACATGTAGTACAAGTTCGAAGCTACATGTCCTGGACATGTAGATACGAGTTCGAAGGTACATGTATCTACAAGTTCGAAGCTACATGTCCGAGACATGTTAGATACGAGTCCGAAGCTACATGTCTCGGACATGTAGTTACGAGTTTGAAGGTACATGTATCCACAAGTCCGAAGCTACATGTCTCGGACATGTAGTTATAAGATAGAATTACATGTCTCGGACATGTAGCTACGAGTTCGCCGATACATGTAGCTACAAGTTCGAATATACATGTCCTAGACATGTAGTTACGAATTCGAAGAACATGTCCGAGACATGTAGCTACAAGTTCGAAGCTACATGTAGCTACCCCAAAAAAACAAAAAAAAAAAAAAAAAGGGGGGAAAAATTTTTGGGAAAAGGGGGGTTTTTTTTCCCCGGGGGGGTCCCAAAAAAAAATTTTAAAAAAAAAAAATTTTTCCGAACCCTTTAAAAAAAAGGGGGGGTTTTTTAAAAAAAAAAAAAAAAAAAAAAAAAAAAAAAAAGGGTTCCCCAAAAAAAACCCAAAAAACCCGGGGAAAAAAAAAAAAAAAAAAGGGGGGGGAAACCCCAAAAAAAAAAAGGTAAAGGGAAAAAATTTTTAACCCCAAAAAACCCCAAAAAATCCAAAAAAAAAATTTTTAAAAAAAAAAACCCAACTTTTTTTAAAAAAAAAGGAAAATTTTTTTTAAAAAAAAAAATTTTAAAAAAAAAAAATTTTTTAAAGGAAAAAATTTGTGATGGGCCCCTCGCCCTCACAACGCGGCCGGGGGGGCCCGGGGGCGGCGTCGGTCTCTTCGGGTTTTTTTTTTTTAAAGTTATCGCTTCTCGGCCTTATTGGCTACTCTCGCCGTTCGTCGTTCGCGAACGGGGTTTTAAAAAAAAACACACCAGATCTTCCCAAAATTCATCAATTCACCAACATCTGTTTTCCGTCCGTCTCTGCCCGTCATCAGTCCCAAAACCCCTAAAAAAACACACTGGCCGGTGCTCGGAGCCGCCCAGTAAGAAGAAGTAGGGGGTTTCTGGGGCCCATTAACGGTTGGCAGTCGTTTCTTTTTTTTCGTTTGTGCTACGTCTGCCCCTTTTTTCGGGTTAAATTCGATTCAAAACGGTTCAATAAACTTCAAGGCGTCTGGTTGGTATACCAGCAAAAAGGGTTATACAAATCACCCCACCTCTACGATCCCATTTATACAGGCTATAACTCGGGATCCTGTGGGCCGTTGTACGTTCTGTTGTCATTTAACTCGTGGTTTTTGTACCTACTCCACGCCCCCTTCTTGTCTGTCCTCCGTTACCCGCCCCACTGGTAGGGAAAGGCCCAAAAAAAAACTGCCGCCACCATGCCCCCCTTCCGGGGGGCGGGGGCCACCCCAGAGAGACCCCTTTGACCCTTCAAGGACCAAACCGGGCCGCCACCACGGCGGTCAGATCCCCACCCCCACCCCCACCACCATCCCCAGGGCCCCGCAGTGTCTCCACGGGGTGCATTTCCCCGCCTGTGGGGGCTACCACTATGTGCACAATCCCCCGGCAGTACCAGGCCTCACTAGACCTGGGTACCAACTCCTACCGATCCTTTATACATCTACAAAGAGGCGGCAGCCATCCGTCGAGGGGCCCGGGCCGCCCTGACGCCCTGGGGGGGGGGTTAAACCCCCCCGCCACGGCCCTCTGGGCCACCTGTCGTCGCACCCCCTGCCGGAATCCCCCTCCCTCAGAGAACCCAACCCACCCACCAAGGGCCACTCCCGGAGGAAGAGGGGGGGCCAACCCGACAGGGGGGACGGGGCCGGGGGTTCCCCCCAAAGACGTCGCCGTGCCTCGGCACGGGTTCCGGGGCTATGGAGGGCTTCCGACTCCACCGGGGCCTCCTCCCCACTCTAAACAAGAACCAGGGGACCTACCGGGCAAGGGAAGAGGGGGAGGGGGACCGCAGGAGCCCCCCCAAAAGTCGGCACCAGGAGGGGGCCCGCTCCTCCAGCCGGGGGGGACTTTCCCCCCCCGACGCCGTCATCGGGTCCGGTGGGGGTAACTGACTCTTCAGTACCCAGTGCCTCCCCCCCTAGCTGCGCATGCCAAGTTCCCCCGGGAAGAACCCGGGGCGAGTGGGACCCCCGAGGGCACAGGCTGGGGCCCGTGCCCCCCCCGGGGGGGACCCGTGGCTAAACCCGCTGGCAAACCCCAAGGGTTGGGGTGCATCCGAAAGGTCCCCCGCCCTGATGGAAAGGCGACGGCAAACCCCTGGGAGAAGTGGGCCCCCAAAGACCCCGGTGATAGTGTGGAGGGGGATTTTCCCGGGCGTAAACCCCTTCAGGGGCCCCCAAGGCCTCAGCCGGGACCGGGGGTGATCCCGATTAAGTGGCCCCCCAAGGGGTGACGTTCTCCGCTTCACCCTGGAGGATGGGGACCACCTTCTGGAGAGACCATCTCCCAGGGATACGCCCTACCCTTCCCTCTGGCAGCGGGGGGACGGGGGCTCTGGTCCGCGTCCCCCGTTGGGGACCCCCCGCTCAGGTTTAAAAAATCGGCTTACTGACTGGGCTATGGGGAAAGGGAGTGTCCACCTTGGGGCGCGCGCTGCCGGCCAGGATAGGGAGAACCGTACCCTTTTTCCTTGTAATCGGGTTGGACGCCACAGTTGCAAGCTCTGCCCAAAGGAAGGGTAAAATTTCGAAAGTGCGAGTCACTTTCGAATCATTCCGGAGAAGAACCGGGCTAGCAGTCCCATCGTTGCCAGGGTTTTGGGAAACCCTTCCGTACCCTTTTTTCGGAGTGACAATGTGTCAATTGGGGGGGGGGCACATACTCGGCGGCCTGGAGCGCCCACGCTCGAACCCCCAGATCGAAAATTGCGGTTCCTCACCCGCAAATGCCGGCACTGTGGTACGCAACTTCGTCGACTCGCGCAAGCCTCGACCACCGGAGGCGTCCCCGTCGCAGTAGCCCCAGTACGGGGCACCCCCCCCCCCCTCGTCCAATGCCTGGGACTTTCCCCTTCTTCCGGAGCAGGTCAGCGCCGCGACGCCGGCTCCAACCGGGGGCTCGCGCCTGCCCCGCCCCCCCCCAACCCCCCGTGCCCCACCTCACCTTCCAGAGGGCCGCCGATCCAGGCCCCTGATCCACACACTCACGGAGAATGGGGGGTTTTTTCCGCTCGCTCCGTATCTGGGGAAAAATCCCTACCTGAGGGAGTGTCGACCCGCTTCGGGGGGCGCCCCCCGGATGGGGAGGTAAGTTTAAAATCCTTACCGAAGGTGTCAGGTTTATTTTGACTGATAGGCAAACTCCCCCTTCTGGAATTGTAAACGCGGGTCGTTGGGATTCCCCGAGTCCAGTGTGACCGAAAGGGCTTTCGACTGGCTTTTCTGACGGGGCGTGGTTCGAGAGGGACCCCTTTCGGGTTTCCGGGCTTCTCCGTCTCCGGGTGGACCGAGGGGGGTCACCGGGAGGGGGGGGGCGGGCCTTTGGTTGGGTCTCGCCTCCAGCCCACCAGACGGCTGCCCGGGGGCCTTGCCCCCGGGAGGCGGTCGCCGTGGGCTGTTGGGTCCGCGTACTCCGTCACCTCGTTTGGGTTACGGGGCCTCCTCGGGTGGTCCCCGCAGGGGGGCCGACTTTGGCCGTGTTGCGTGCTCTCGCGCTAGGTTGTGTGCGGGCCGGGGGGAACGCCAGCCGTCTCTTGGGGGTGCGTGGCGTCTCAAACGGCGGCAAAGGCCTGAGGAGGTTTGCGACAGGACGGGGCCATTCATCCACTGCCCTCATCTGCCACCTACTTTTCCAATCACCCTCGACACCATCCCCCGCTACCTGGACCTGATCCTGACCACGAGGAGGCCGTTTTGACACCTCTGGGCCCCATCCTCCCATTCCCCGACCACAATCCGGTGACCGGGGTTTTTGCATTTCTTCCTTCCCCAAAAATGCGCCCATTGTTCAATACCGACCGGGGGATTGGCCAATTCCAGGCTAGGTTAAACCGGTATGCCCCGTGCACCATACCTGACGGGGGGAGCTGGGGCCGCCAGGTTTTAGCTCTTTACCCCCCCTCCCCCCTGTCGGCGGCGGAGCCTCGATTCCGATCCGCGCCCCCCTTGTTGGGCCCCATACCCCCCCAAACCCAAGCGACATAGGGGTCCGGATAGAGCGGGTGCTCTGTGCAGAGAATTCTCCCCCGTGTCCGGGAGATATACGCGCGCTCCGCTCCACTTCGGGGCAAGCTCGACAGTGGAGAGGGACTAAGACGCGCCGTCTTCCGCTCCGAACAAAAGGAATCTCCCTTGGGCGTCACTGAAGGGGATACGACACAAGAAAGGGTTGACCCCGAGCTCCGCTGGCCCGGGGGTTTGGCGCCCCCCAAGCCGGTCAGGGCCCGGCGGTTGGATTCCCGGCTACTTCGCGAGGCACCCCGGGGTCAGGAGAGAGATCAAGCGGATCCCCCGGGGCACTTCCTTCCCCCCGGGGGCAGGGGCAACCCCCGTCCCCAACCTTGCGGTGGTAACCCCCCCCCGACTGACCAGACCGTGGCGAGGGTTGCGCCGCGTCCGCTCCCGGGTTGGGGATTTCCCCCCCCCCCCTCCCGGCCCACCTCCCTCGAAGCCTTCGTCCTACTACTTTTCCCCACCTGAACCCCCAAAGTTTTATTTTTTGTCTTTCCCCGGGAATGGCGGGTGGCAACCGTAAAACCCCATCCACAAGCCCCGGGGAAACCGCCCGGATATCCTCTCCACCGCCCTCTCTTGCTCTCTTGCTCGGCAAAGTCGCCGAGAACTGTCTTGACCCCGGCTGGAGGGCCGGCTGGAGGGCACCCCCCCCCTGCCGGATCACCAGTTCGGTTCCGGGAAGGCCTGTCCCACCCCCGCCTCGCCCGCGTTTACCCGGGGGACGGAAGCGTTCAACGAGCGCGCCATTCCCGGGTTCGTCTTGTTGGGGCGGAAGGGGGCCCTTTGCGTGTACCACCGAGGACTTCTCACGGGGCTTGCAGAAACCGGGGGTTCCCTCACCCCTTTACTCTCCCCATCTTTCCTCCAGGACCCTCCTTCAGAGTCGGGTGGGAAACCACCAGTTGTCAACCCCTCGTCCTTTTGTCTCTGGGTCCCCAGGCTCCTGTCCCTCCCCCTACTCTTCCCCTCTTTGGCGTGACGTGCCCCTCCCGCAAGGAGTTCATTGTTTCCGTTTCCGACGAACGTCTCCTGGCGACCCCCCCGATGGGCCGCGGGGATCTGGGGGCCCAAATCACCATGGCATTAAGGGAATAATCGCCTACCTTGATTCCAGATCCTTACATGAAAGGAACGAAGACGCTGGCGATTCTGTTCACCCGCCGAACCGGGGCCCCGCAGCCCCCCCGCGTCGCGGGGGGAAAACGGTTCAGTGGGACAAACAGTGAAATACCTGGGAGTGACCCTGGACCGTCGCTGAACTGGGCTCGAACCTGAGAGCGTCGCAGGGGGGGAAACGAGGGGTGTATGCTAGGACTGGCCCCACTACTGCCCCACCCGCCCCTTGAACCACGGCCATAAGATTAGACTATTCCGCTTGTATTATGTCCCCTTCTCTACCCGCGCCTGCCCGGGTTACCCCCCCCCCTACCCTACCCCGTCCGAGCCGTCTATCACCTTTTTTAAGGGGGATCTCGGACTCCCCCCCCCACCCCCACCCGATTTTCCCGAACTTGTCTGGCCTCCAAAACCCTTGGGGCTGATCACCCCGGTTGGCAGTGTCCTTCTTTTCACGTCGCAGGCCCGTCCTAACGAGATCGTCAGGGGCATAGGCATTATGACCCACCTGCTCTTCCTTCAGCGAAGAGACGGGTGGTGGGCCCCCCCCCCGGAACGGGTACCCGGGAGGGAGTCTGTGGGGTTTAGGGGCGAACGCTCCTGACCACGGCCCAGCCGGCTTCACCAGGACCGGCCCGGGCTCCACAAGAACCCCCCCCCGGGTGGGCTCAGCCCCCCCGACGCGAGCGTAGGTCCAACACCACCAGCTGTCTCCCCCAAAAACCCCCCTACCTTTGTGTGGGTGGGCCGTTTTGCAGGACCCTAAATGCCCCACGATATCCTCAATGCAACCCCATATATCTACCATTCAAAGGGTTTTTTTTTTTTTTTATTTTTTTTTGTTTCTTCTCTTTTTAAATATATCTCATTTTTTTAATCAATAGTCTGGGGACACTAACCCTCACCCAAAGTGGATTGGCCGCGTCTAAAACTCCCCACTTTAAGGGAAAAGTGAGGGGAGGAAAAAAATTTTATCTTTTTTGTAAATATAAACGTGTTTTTTTTTTCCCCGTTAGTGTGTGCGTCGACATAAAAGTGGTCCAACCCATAACATTTAGGTGTGGGGGTTTGGGCATTTTTCCGAGATAAGCACTCTCAGGCCAATATTCGAAAACTTTTTTTTTTATCAGAAATTTTATCATTTTTCCCCTTTTTTTTGTATATATATATTCTAGTCAGGTTCATAGCCGTGCGACAATTGGGTTGGCGCCTCTTCCCCGCCTCACCTGGAGTAAAGATGAGGCGGGTACAATACAGTCTATGTAAAGTAAATTTCTTGGGTTTAAAAGTATGTGTCTCGTTTCTTAGTCCATTACTTGTAAAAAAAGTCTGTGTTGTCCAAGCCGGGCCCCCGAAAATAGGGCGTTTAAACCTGTCTGAGTCTCCCCGTGTTTCAAATGACCCTCCATGCCTGTCCTACCATTCCACCAACTCCCGTACTCCCCCGCCTCATTTCCCCGGGAAACCCCCATAATTCCCCCTAATTCCCCATTGACCGCCAGAGGATGGGGGAATTCCCACTCCCCCATTTTTTCCAAAATTTTTTTTTTCCCCCCCCTCCCCCCAATCCACCCGTGCGGGGGGAAAAAGCCCCTGGGGAAAATCCTAATTTATTTCCCTCAGGTTGCTAGAATTTCATACTAATCCTGGCGGATCTAAAAAAGTCCCCCCCCAACCGACCCCGGGGGAAATCGGCCGGGACATGAGCGTGCCTGTCCGGTCGTCGAACCCGGGGTAGGTCGGTTCGAATCCTTCCCCCTTTTTTGGTTTTTCCCATCTACAAACTGTCTCCTGACCCTTTTTAATGCTTTCCCCCCCTTCTCTCGCCCCGTTTTTCCCTTCCACAGGCCCTTTCTCAATCCTGTCCCTCCCGCGTCTCGCGGGGGGAACCTTCACCCCCAAGGTCCAAAATTTTTATTTCCCCCCCTCCACCTGAATCCTACACCAGTCGGGCGAAAAGCCCCCTGGGGAAAAGCAAAAATTTCAAATTCCCTCAGGTTTGCGTATGAATTTTAACGTAATCCTGGCGGAGTACTAATCGCCCCCCCCAACCGACCCCGAGACTCGACGGTAAAGAGCGTGCCATGTCCGGGGTCGAACCGGGGGGTCGGACCGAAACCTTCCCCCCTTTTTTTTTTATTCCTACTTCAGCTGCCTCCTGACCCCCCCTCAATGTGTTTTTCCCCCCTCTTTTCGCCCGTTCTCACTCCTAACCTATTCCAATCCCTGCGCCCCCGCATCCGCGGGGGGGAAACCCACTCCCAAACCCGGCCCCAAAATTTTTATTTTCCCCCCTTTTGTTTCTCACCCCCCTGTGCGGCCAAAAAACGCCCAAAAGGGTAAAGTTTTATTTTATTTTTTCCCCCCAGGGCTACGAAAAAAATTCTGCGTAGCCCCGGCGGGTACTAATGTTTTTCTCTGACCCACCCCCGGGGGCTCACCCGCCGGGCCAATCCCCCTCCCACATTCCTATTCCTGTGTTTCTCTTTCTCCCCCTTTGTTTTGCCTCCGCTCCCTTCTTTTCCCGTGTAATTTATGTATTTATTTTACGGGCCTGGCGACCCCACATGACATGGGGGGGGTTTTTTGTATAATTTTTCCCCCCCCCAACCAAATTTATAGCAAATTTCAGCCCGAGGGGGCCATTGTTTTTTACGTTGGTTTTGTTTGTATCTATGCTGTCCGTTTTCGAGAGCCCTTCGGGGCTGGGGTTAACTGTCTGTCCTCAATGTTTCACGTTTTTTTAATGTTAACATATTTTTTGTTACAAAAATAAAAAAACTCTTCAAACAAACAAACAAAGTGTGTATCGTTCTTATCAGCTTAATATCTGGATTTTTCTCATTGAGCAATCATATATTAAACTTTTTTGGAACATGGCGGAAGCTAGGAGCTTGCTCCACTTCTGCCGCGAGTCGGGGCCCCTATTTCATACCGCCGGGATCGGCTCACCCAAAAAAAACGATCCCAATAAAAAAAAAAAAAAAAAAAAAGCCCCGGGTTTTTCGAACACTTGACTTGAACCCAAAAGCATAGTCGACGTACCTCTGGCGCGCGACGAGCCGTCGGGCTGAAAAAAAGACGAAAAACCCCCCGATAAAACATGAAGCGGTCACGACTTCCGTCCGAAGGTTCCGTCCGAGACAGTAGTTACGAGTTCGAACAACATTCCGAGAATGTACAACGAGTTCGAAGTCATGTTACAAATTCGAATAAATGTCCGAACTGAGTTTCAGTTCAAGCAACAGTCCGAGACATTATACGGTCCGAAGATACATGTAGCTAAAAGTTCGAACTACATGTCCGGGAAAATGTATTACGATTTCGAACAAATGTCCGAGACATGTAGCTACAATTCGAAGCTACAGCTAGAATTAGTACGAGTCCGAAGATACATTCCGAGAGTGTAGGTTTGAGTTCGAAGGACATGTATAACAATCCCAAGCTACATGGCCGAGACATGTATTAGAGTTCGAAGGTACATGTAATCAAAATTTGAAAACTACATGTCGAGACAGTATTACATTCGAACAACATTCCGGAATGGCTACAAATCGAAGCACAGCCTGGGCTGTAATACGAGTTCGAAGGTACATGTATCTACAAGTTTGAAACTACATTCCGAGACATGAGTACGAGTCAAGTACATGCCGGGCATGAGTTACGATTTGAAGGTACATGTATCCACAAGTCCGAGCTACATGTCTCGGCCATTAGTTTTAAAATAGAATATACATGTCTCGGCATTTAGCTACGAGTTCCCCGATACAGTAGCTACAAGTTCGAATTTAAAATGTCCTAGACATGTATTACGAATTTCGAAGAAAATGTCCGAGACATGTAGCTCAAGTTTTGAAGCTACTGTAGCTACGAGTCCCCAAGCACATGTCGAGACATGTAGCTTTGGTCCAAAGAAACATTCCCAACATTTGATACGGGGCCGAAGCAAAATGTCGCGTCGACTTTTATCCGAGGGGGTGAAAAAAAAAAAAAAAAAAAAAAAAAAAAAAAAAGTCTTTGGTAAAACGGTTTACTACTACGGGGGGGAAATTTTTTTTTTTTGGACAAACCGCACGGGAAAAGTATTCGAACACCGCAAAATTCCCGTAAAAACGTTTCGATCACAAAGAAAGAACGAACTCTTTTAAAAAAAGAGGCAAAACCCCCTGCGTTGAACCCCAAAAAAATTTTTGATTCACTTTCATCAAGATCAAAGGGGTTTTGATCATTTAAATAAATAATACCAACCCAAAAGGAATTATAATTAAAATAAAATCAATACGGACCCCCATTTTTTTATAAAACCAAAAGATTAAAATCCCGATTAACAAAAAACCAAAGTAGATAATTTTACCAAACTTTACTTGCTAAGAAATAGTAATAAAAATAAAAATAATTGTATAAACTCTTTTTTTTCTAAGCAATATAAAAAAAATAATAAACGTAGATTTTTAAAAAAAAAAAAATAAAAAAACACGTAAAACCAACCCCTTTAAAAATTTTCTTTATTTTTCCCAATCTGAGAGAAATATAAGAACATCACATATAAATGAATTGTTGTTTTCCCGGGCGGTCGAAAAGGGGTGGCCCCCCACTCGCCCCATCTTTGCACTCTTTGCGGACGCGTGGGGGCCGGGGTCACCAGCGCCTCCGAAGCCCCCCGGGCCCCGGGGGGCCCACCTCAGCGCCCGCCCTCCGGGGGGACGGTCTCCCCCCGGCGACCCGGCCGAGAGGCGTGCGCTCGGGGGGCGCGCCCCTCCCCCCGGGGCCCCCCTCTACCTCCGGGGGGCGCTCGGGGTTCCCTTTTTCGCGGGGGCCCCCGGGGAAAGAGCCACCGTCGACCGCCTACCCCCGTTCGGGGCCCGGGCCCTCCCCAGGCTGGCGCCCGTAGCGGCAGTAGCGCACCCCTCCGGGGGGCCCGCTTGCCGCCGCCCTCCTTCGAGCATAAACCCATTTTTTTTTCATCGACTCCGCCCCCGGGTGTTCAAACCTACAGGTGTGTCGATTGGGCAGGGGGGGGTCCCCCTCTATTCGGGGGGTGGTCGTTTTATGGGGCAATATATTAAATTTTTAATCCCCCGGGTTTTTTTTTTTTTTTTTTTTTTTTCCCCCGACCCCTTTTCTTCTAACCTTTACGCCGGCTCGGTCGACGTAGGGTTTTTAAAAGTTTGGGGGACGGGGTTTGCCGTCTTTCTCGGGGGGGGGGGCTGATCTAAGAGTCAAAATATTTTTCTAATTAATAACTCAATTTTTTTTTTTTTAATTTTTTTCGTTTTTTTAAAATTTAAAAAAAAAAATTTTTTTTTTTTTTTTGGGAAAGTTTTTCCCATCCGTCGCGTCGGTCGGCGTCGGCGTGCCCCCGGTGGTCGGTCAAAAGGGCCACGCCCCGGTAGGGTACCGCCCCCGAGGCCGCCCGTTTGGGGCCCGGGCCTCACCCCCGCTTGTCCTTTCAGGGAACCGGTCGTATCCCGGCCCTGTCGGCCCCTCCCGACCCGGCGGCTTCCCGAAGACTTCCCGTCCCTCCGGCCCGGGCCGTCCGTTGGGGGTGCCTCGGGATCGGTCCCCGCTGTACCCCCTCCGCCTAAAACCCGTGATGGGCCCCCCGCCTCCCAACGGGGCCGGGGGGGCCCGGGGGGCGGGGGGGGTCCTTTTCGGGTTTTTTTTTTTTTTAAATTTCGGCTTCTTTGGCCTTATTGGACTCTCGCCTTTGTCGTTCGCGAACTGTCGTTTACATAAAAATCATCACCCCGATCTTGCCCATCTCATCAAGTTTACCAACAGTCTGTCTTTTCCCTCCTTACGTCCGTCCCTCTCCCCAGAACGCCTACAAAAACTCACGGCCGTGCTCGGGGCCGGCCCAGTAAGAGAATGAGGTGGTTCTGCGGCCCATTTTACGGTTTTTGCAGTCGTGTTCTTCGTTTTTTATCGTGTTGCTCTTTGACCCGTTTTCTGTGTTCAATTTGATTCAAACCCGGGTTTAAAAGACTTTTACAGGGGTTGGGTGTGGAAAACACGTAGGGTTTTACAAACTAGCCCCAGTACGACCCAATTTGTACAGGGTATAAATCGGGATCCTGTGGGCCGATTTTTGATTCTGTGTGATTTTAAACCCTGGTGTTGTATCTACGTCCACTCCCTTCTTTTCTTGTCCGTCCTGATACCCGCCCCATGGGGTAGGGAAAGGACCAAAAAAATTTCGCCCACCATGCACCACCTTCGGTGGGCGTGGTGCCTACCACCCAAAAACCATTTGACCCCTTCAAGGACCAACCGGCCGCCCCCACGGCGGCGTCACCACCACCACCCCACCACCATCACCACGGCCAGCTGTCTCCACGGGGGGCATTGCACCGCCCCGTGGGGGGAGTACCCTACTGCTGGGGTACATTTTCCCGGCGATACCAGGGCCTCACTAGACCTGGGGACCAACTCCTAACCCATCCTTTTTACATCTACAGAAACCGGCTGGCAGCCATCCCTCAAGGGCCCAGCCGCCGCGACGCCCGGGGGGGGGTTTAAAAACCCCCTCCACGGGCCCTGGGACCCACCGTCGTGCCAGGGCCCCTCCGGGAATCCCCCCCCCCTCAGGGGACCACCCGCCCACCAAGGGGGCCAGTCCTCGGGGGAAGGGGGAGCCAACCCACACAGGGGACTGGCCCGGGTTCCCCCCCGAAGACGTCGCCGTGCCTCGGGACGGAGTTCCGAGCTTTGGGGGCGTCTTCCGAATCCACCCCGGGCCTCCTCCCCACCTCAACAAACACCACGGACCTACCGGGCAAGCGGAAAAAAGCCGGGAGGGGGGCCGCAGGACCCTCCCAAGAAATTTGCAGCCCGGGGCGGCGCTCCTCCAGCCGGTCGGACTCCTCCCCACGCCGTCATCGGGTCCGGGACGGGTAAAAGGGCGTCCATCCGTCCAGTCCATCCCCCTACTCGGCTATGACAGGTTCCCCGCGGGGAAAAATGCCGCGGCGAGTAGGGCCCCCGGGGGCACAGGCTTGGCCCTGCCGCCCCGGGGGGGCCCTGGCTCAACCGCTGGCGAACCCCAAGGGGTTTGGGTGCGAACCGCAAGGATCCCCGACCCGAGGGAACGAGGGAAACCCCGGGGGAAAATGGGACCCAAAGATCCCCGGGGTTTGTGTGTGAGGGGGGTTTCCGCGTAAACCCCCCTTTAGGCCCCCCAGGCACCACCGCGGTCGGAGGGGATCTCCGGATTAAGTGGCCTCCAAAAGGGTGACGTTTCCGTTTCACCCTGGGGGATAGGACCACTCTTCCCGGGGAACTCATCTCCCAGGGGATATTCCCCACAAAACCCTTCCCTCTGACACGAAAAGGGACGGGGGCCGTGGTCCCGTTCCCCCCGTTGGGGACCCCCCTCAGGGCCCCACTCCGAGCTTAACTACAGGGCTATGCGGTAAGGGTGTACACGCGGGGCGCGCGCTGCCCGGCCCGGGTCAACCGGAGAAAAA
>JBCFYV010003436.1:0-26116 GCA_039000515.1 Timema cristinae
GTGATTGTGAAATCAAATGGAGGACCTACAGTTTAACGTGGGATCCGAACCACTGTGGAGGCCTGGCACTCCACACATTCACAAGTTGTGATTAATACACGTCTTGTCAGAGGTGAAGGATTGAACACCGGACCCATAGCAGAGAAGTCTCAAACTAGTTTACTTAGTGAAATTTGATAAATTTGTTTGAAACTATCACAAATATATCAACACACAAAAAAATTCACACATGGACTTCATAAATAAAATAATATTACTTAAAACGTATTGCATTTTTATAGTAAAAAAACAAACAAAAACATTAAAACTATTCTCACTGAAGAATGTCTATTTTAAAACCAGTTTGGGACGTCAGTTGCAACACACCATCATGGAACTGTGAGGGGAGCTAGCGGGTCGTTGAGTGGTGGAGGAAATGGCTTCACGAGACACACACACCAACCGGCTGGTAGACTCAAATTTAAAAACAATGATATTCTCTTTTAAAAAATACAACACTTGTTGTGCTGGTTCAGAAAACTGTTCAGGTGAAAAGGTATTCAATTATGCAGGGGGTGAAATAATAATTGTTTACATATTTTCTTAAGTTTATTTTTAATTAATATATATAGTTTTTTAAAATACGACCCTTGTTCAAATTATTAATTAAAATACATCTTTAATATTTTTTTAAAAAAAATATAAATTATTCAGGAAATAGCTAAAGAGACAATCTTTTTGAAAACAGAGACATAAGATTTTTGAAAAGGTATTTTGGGCATAATCATGGAAGAAAAATCATAAAAATTATTTCAAAACTTTGAAGTTCAATATTTTATATCTTTTTAATGGTTGGATTTACAGAAACCAAATAACTTTTGTTGTAACAAACAACCTTTATTTTAATAGGAGAAAAATTTACAAATCTATCAAATAATAACTACCATAAGATTTAAGGAGGTTAGTAGTACAAGTATTTTAGATATTTGGTGGGAGTTCCCCCTTAAGGCTCTGCCTACCCTCCCTGGTGGTGTGTTGAGCTTTCTGCTCTGAAAATAAATGGCTTTGCTAACGTTATACAAACTGGTGGATTCCAGCCATCAGGTTGGCAGCATTACTGGTTTGTTTAAACAATTGGGAGGCTGGCTGACCGAGACCGGTAATCAGTAAAGGCCGCAAAGCAAACTTTTCCTAGAACTGATAAGAGATAAGAAGTGTAGTGCAGGACTGTAGTGTAGGCGACCAAGTTGGACTAAACGTGGGGAGATAAAACGTTAAGATACAATCATACTCTCGTGCAGAAAAATTAGCCTATCCTTCTTAGCCAGCTTGATGCTTCTGTCTGGGGGTTCAAATACCTGCTGAGGGTATATTGGGGAGATCTTATTCAATCGTTTCCTTATACTCTCCCACGCAAATGTGGGTATAATTCCTTAATTATTCTGCCTGTTTAGGTATGAACTAATTACGCCATTGGGTTAGGGATGAATACGTTTCAATTTAGAGGAAGTGTACCCACATTCGCGTGGAGAGAGAGAGATAATATTTAGGAAATATCACCCGATCATGAATGAGCCACGATCTCCCAGTCATCAGCAGACTAATCTATTGCGAAGGTGACACCTTAGACCATGTGGCCACTAAAGTGGGATATTAACAATCCTCATGTCTAAAAATAACTAAATTATTAAAATAACATGACTTACCAAATTTTTAAAAACTACGTAAGCTAGAGAGGTGGGAGGGAACTAACGCGAGGGAGGGAGGATCTAAAATCATATAAAAAAGCCTTACGTAATTTAAGGATGGCCTCCTTGCAATAAAAACTATGGGCCATAGATACAAGGCCTAGCAGCCGGGTCATGTTATTAAGCAGAGTAGAAACGAGCTCAGGTCATTGCTTTATAAATCACCTTTTTAAGAAAATCTTGAACTATTTTTTTTAAATTAATATTTGGGGAGGGTAGTGATAAATAATACTGTATACTTATTTATCAGAGAAAAAATTATTTAAGGCCCTGCCTACCCATAAATGCACGGTTCTAAACAAAAGAATTTAAAACAAAATATATTTAATAATTCAACATTGTTGTTTTTTATTTATTTTAGTAACATATCTGGGCAACTTTCATAATTCTTATGGAATTTTCAAACCATGCTAAAAATAGTTATTGAAATATTTTCATTCAAATGTTTCCATTCCAATGCATTTTAAATGGGAAAACAAAAATTATTAATGGATTTATTTATTTTCTTTGTACAATTAAGCTAGAGTGTTTGTTTATAACATACTATTTAATGAATAATTTATTTTTCTTTTTAGACATATTTTTTAATTTGGGTTAGCTTCAATAATCACGACGATATTGAGCTCTAACGACTCCCAAGTCGACTCTCTAGTCAAAATACATGGTTTTAAATACAACTTTTCCTTCTGAAACTAGTTGTCATAGCTGATAATAGGTGCCGTTAGTATGATCTTTACCCATTTACAAGCTAGTATCGTTTTGCAAGCGTTGGCTAACCTGCTGTATCGGAATGCAGGCGGCAATGGAAGGTTAAACTAATATCTGTGACCTTCTTGAGTCAAAGAAACATTAATACCATGTACGTTAGGATAAGAAGGGCCAATGTCCAATTATGAAAATTTGCGTAATTAAATATAAACAATTAAACATCTTAATATATTCAGTAACTAAAATACTCACAAAGTGTTAACTGCTGTGTGAATAAATATAGTTGGTCCCTACTTACTTCAATGAGAGTATTACTCTAGTGATACATTATTTACAAAGAAAAAGCCACATGCTTCTCCATACACAAAGTTTTATGACATTAGTCCTTATTTAACTGAGACAGTAAAACATGTACAATTCTTCACTCTTATCTTATATTCTTTCTTGAGTTTTCTCATTCTTTAGCACTACACATTGTAATAATAAGTGTTAATATTCAAAGTAAATGAAAACTACTGTACATTGAATTTTTAATCCACTATTATAATAAATAAAATTAAACATTCCTGCTAATATCAAACATAGTTATTTTAAATAAAATTTGGTCTAAATGTAATTTGGAGACGTTCTCAGTATAATTTTATATGCTAGTTTTTATTTTACGGTCTAGGATTTGACTCTCATTGGACTTTGGAATAAGCTATTTTTCAAAAAGTTAATGAACAAAGTTTTTGGTAGTCAAGATGTGAAAATGTTAATTTTATTTTATTAGCGTGTTAAATGTGATTACTTTTAATTTGAACCTGTTGCATTCTCGCAGTTTGTGCGCTCGTTTCGGAAGAAATGTATCGAATCCCGAACAATAAGTACCCACGGTGATTACTTTTTATATAATTAACAATATGTGACCTTTGTTGCTTTCGAACAAAATCCAAGGGATAGTATAAATTTTGAGGTGGAGAAGTATTTACAAAATATTATTTTATATCCTTGTGAATAACAAGTTTATGAAGAAAGGGCGCACAAAGAAAATCAAAGATATAATTGATTATTTAACTTATTGTAGTAAAGGGTAAGTTTTTTTAATGGTATGCATATTACTGGCGCTTAGGCTATCTGTATCTACTAATTTAAGTACAATGGATGAGCAGCGATACTATTTTATTTACTGTAGAAATAATATCAAAATTAAGATACAAATAAATACTTCTATATAACAATGTAGCGATTATTCTGATATTTCAAGTAATTTTTTTTTTTTAAAAAAAGCTCTTAGCTGAAAGTAAATGTTACTAACACTCTGTAACGCACTTATTGTATGTTCAAAAGCTCTTGTGCCTTGGCCGAGTTCGTATCACGCTAGTACTAAGTAATTTCAACCTAACAGGGAATCGAACTAGTCAAGTTATTGAGCTGATTAATTTACGCACTCAGTGCTCAGTCATAGCACTTTAGAAATATTGACCACGACATGAAGCCGATGATAAGTAAAATATATTTAAAACCATTAGAGTTAATGAACTTTTGTGTTCCCTATGCCATAAAGTAAGTAAGTAAGTATTTGATAACCGACCGCCTCTGTTGTATAGTGGTCAGATTTACTGGCTTCAGATACTGAAGTCCCAAGTTCGATCCCCAGTGCCCTAATTGTGTCTGTGAAGCAGTGGGTCTGAAACGGAACCAAAATCAACCTCGTGAGGACAAATGAGGAGCTACTTGAATGAATAAGTAGCGCTTCAGTCTAGAAAACTGAGATAGAAGTCTGGAGGGCTCGTTGTGCTAACCACATGGCACCCTCAGCTTGAAAATGTTGGCCCTATCTTTGCCAACATACGGCAGCCTCTCGATTGGTATAGCCTGCTTGCAGGCTGACACCATGGAGATATTACTCAAGTTAAACTCTACCAATAGGATAAAAAATTATTCCCAAAAACATTTATTTCTGGAAAATTGTGTAAATCCTATAGATGTTTTAAAACTGTAAACACCGTTTTAAATAACAGATATCCACTTCAGTGGCTGAGTGGTCTAAGGTGTCACTAGTGTTAAATTGGCCTTCTGATAGCGGAGCACTTGGGGTGCAAATCCTGGTCGAGTCTATTGAGGGTAGTTTTTCCTAAATTGTTTCCCCATCTTCCAAAATAAAAATGCTGGTAGATAACTTCTCAAATGCTTCTTTCCTCATTACCACCCAATTAGATTATCATATATGCGTATAACATGACGTGGTAATATCAGTAATAAAAATAACAGATATATTTATAGTCAAAATTGTTATAGTCTTCGAAATGAAACCGCTTTTAAAATATGTTATTGCCTCCTTAGCCTTTAAATTTTAAAAATTAGCCAAAGCACAGTGGCCAAATTTGGCACATTAAATTTTAGTTATTTTTTAATTTACCTGCTTACTAATAAACTCAAATAAATGGTACGACAAAATCGTAAGCTACATACTATCTCGTATAGGTTATTTATTTTAGTTAGTGACAAAATCTTCAAAAATAAGTTATATCTAATTTTACCTTAAATAAATTTTTCTCTGATAAATAAGTGTACATTATTATTTATCACTACCCTCACCAGATATTTATTTGAAAAAATTTCAATAGTGGTACAACAGCATTAACCTGGAGTCACGTGACACTTTGATATGCTAATTACTCAAAATGGGTACGGGTACAAAACTTTCTCTTTGTGGTACAAAACGGTACAGAACTAGTATAAAACTTTGGCATGAAAAAATTCAAAAGTGGTACAACAGCATTAACCTGGAGTCACTACTTTGATATGCTAATTACTGAAAATGAGTACGGGTACAAAACTTATTTGTGTTACAATACGGTACAAAACTATTATAAAACTTTGGCATCAAAAAAAGTTCAAAATCAAAAGGGGTACAACCGCATTTACCTCGAGTACGTGGAGTACTCACTTTGATATGCTAATTACTCCAAACGGGTACGGGTACAATACTTTTTCTTTCTGGTACAAAACGGTACAAACTTTGGCATCAAAAAAAGTTCAAAATTAAAAAGTAGTAAAACAGCATTAACCTTGAGTCGCCACTTTGATATGCTAATTACTCAAAACGGGCACGGGTACAAAACGGTACAAAACTAGTACAAAACTTTGGTATAAAAAAATTCAAGAGTGGTACAACAGCATTAACCTGGAGTCACCACGTTGAAATGCTAATTACTCAAAACGGGCACGGGTACAAAACGGTACAAAACTAGTACTAAACTTTGGCATCAAAAAGGTTCTAAATTCAAAAGTGGTACTACAGGTTAATGGACGTCTAGCTGACTGGAATGAATAAGCTAATTTTTCTGCTCGAGAGTGTGATTGTATCTTGACGTTATGTCTCCCCACGTTTAGTCAAACTTGGTCGCCTACACACTTTACGGTCCGGCACTACACTTCTTATCTCTCTCAATTCTTGGAAAAAAGTTTGCTTGCTGCCTTTACTGATTACCGGTCGCCAGTCTCCCAATTGTTTAAACAAACCAGTAATTCTGCCAACCTGATGGCTGGAATCCACCAGTTTGTATAACGTTAGCAACGCCATCTATTTTAGAGCTGAAAGCTCAACACACCGCCAGAGAGGGTAGGCAGGGCCTTAAGTTAAAATCACAGATAACTCGTATTTGAAGATTTTGTCACCATCAATGTAATAAATATTTAGTCAACACATAGAGAACAATTTAGTTTTTGGAAATAGATTAAAATATAGATTAAGGAGAAAAAAAATTAACATCAACCCAACTTCATTAAATTTGCAAATCATTTCACTACATATATACGCACGCATGTGCATGAACATACACACACATACATTGAATTCAGAGCGTCCTACTACCCGTTCAAAATATCTTCATATATCCAATAATCTTAGGAGAGAGGATAAAGGTAGAATATTTTGTAAATGTAGCCAAATTTGTGTGGGAGGAGAGTGGGAAATCCTGTATGAAAAACAACCCTCAAAACACTCAACTGGTATTTAAACCCCTATCTTCCCCATCACCAGCAATCCAATCTAATGCGAGAGTGATGCGTTAGATTATGCGACCACCAATGCGAGCTGTGTGTCACAATTGTGTTGAAATTTCTCAATCTTCCTAGATGTTTGCTGGGGTTATGAGGCCATTTCTCAGGAAAAAAAAGCGCAGACAGATTACTAAGAAAATTATGAAAACACAAGTAATGGTTCAGTTCAACCAAAATACCAAAATTAAACTTCTCATTAATTATTTCAATATAGAAATATTTAGTGTATTGGTAAGATAATACAGAAAATCCAACTTGGAGCTTTAATTTAATTACTCACCTTCACCTGACAGCTGAGCACCACCAAAGTTGTCTAAATCTCGTCGGGTGCCTGAAACAGTAATAATGGAATCGTAGGTTAAGTAAAGATAATAGCAAATAAGCTTGGTTATAGTTTGTCACGTCCAAGAAATTAACTGTATGTAACCAATAAAGCGCGTGAAAAATGGACGAAACTCTTTGCAGACCTTCAATTTTGAATTTAGTTAGGTATCTCATAGCTAGATGGAACTAGTACGATAATGGCGCCTCCGTGCGGCCAGATATGGTACCTGTTATTGTGTAAACGTAGTCTTTCCTGTTCTCTCCAAACCATTCTCTGATAAAAAGTTCTCATTTTTTGAAAATATGAGTTCATTAGTTTTAATATAAAAGTAAAGTCTGGACTTATATAAAAAAAACATTCAAGTTTATATTTAAGGGAATTCTGATATTGGTGTTGATACGCAGACATTCTTTCACATGCCGTCGTTATTTAAATTTAAAAATAGCTCCAAAATGATTTGCATATTTAGTTAACATCGCTTTAGCGATTTTTAATTTTAAGGCATACTATGAAATAGATATTTTACATTTAAAGTTATACATTAATTTACTATTCAATTTCACAGATATGAAAGGTATAATGTCAGTGATTCATAAATGTCAATGTTTATCAGAACTTTCCGAAGATACCTGATGGTTTTAACTTTATTTTTTAGCCTGACGTTAAGCTAAATGACTTTAGGCTAACTGACTCTAAACTAAGTTAAGTTTTAGGATAAATTACTTTAGGTTAAATGAGGCTAGACCGACTGACTTTATGCGAAGTTAGTTTTTAGTCCAAATGATTTTAGGCCAACTGAATTATGATGAACTTAACAAAATAGATTTTTTTCATTTAAAATTCTTTAGAGCCCAAATGACTTTAGGCCAATAAACTTAAAGCCAACTGAATTTTGATTAAATTGATTTCTAGGCCAAATGGGTTTGGGTCAAATTAATCCATTTTTAGGCCAAATGACTTTAGTTCTACTGTCACGTCTCATTATTTCGCTAAAGTCTGAAGTTTTATGCTCTTTATTTTTATATATTCTTCTTAAAATATGTATGGTGATTAAGCCTAGTAGGCCCTATGTTACTGAAACATTCTTATTTAAAAATAATTAAACAAGCTAAATTAAAAGCTGTCCATTATCATTGAGATTGTGTAACTAGGTGATTATTTAAAATAATATTAATAGGTTTAATATTGTATGCGTATTTTAAAAAAACCAAACAAGATCATCATTATAAGATTATTGAACATTTTATAAGCCTATCTAACATATTTATGTCTTAAAAGATATATTGCTAAATAAAAAAAGTAGAGCTATATTAATATTAAATTCGAATTGACAAGTGTTTTTTAAAGTTAAAATTATAAATATTGAATTAACTGACTCTCTAGATCAGGGATTCTCAACCAGTGTGCCGCAGCACTTAGAGGTGTCGCGAGATTGTCCAGTGGCACCCCCAGATTTCGAGGGTAAAAATTATGAAGAAAATAGGCTATAGAAAATAAAATAAAATGAAAAATACTAGAGTTTTGAAGATAAAACATTGAAACAAAAACCATAAATTATTACATAATTCTTACAATAGTCTTACTGTGCCACAAAATTATTATTTGTATCTTTAAGAATTTTTTTGTAGGCCAATTTTTTATAACTCATCTAGAACTCAGGATATTTGGCTTGGTAACCAAAATTACCGGCAAGAATCTTTCTGCCAGGGTGTAGCTTAAAAAATTCATAGAAGCATATGTCTATCTAGAGTAGTAAATAATGTAAAAAGGGAATTTTAAAAAGCCAGTCAAATTTTACAGGGCACAAATAGTATGGTGAGTGTGTAAACTAGTCAGAGGGAGAGCGGAAGGGTTATCAGCAGTTAAACAAGGGCCAGCAGGATGAAATTATATTTTATTCCCTCCCTTTCTATTTCATACATTTGTGTCTTAAGTGTGATAGCGCTTAGACTGCTTAGGCGCGTCAAGTTAAGCGCTTCGCAAAAATCTTCGAAATCTCCAAGTAGGCAAAGTCGTTAAATTTGACAATAAGAGATCCATCAGTTGGCTGTTTTTTGGCTTGGACTGGTGAAGGATTATTCTAACCGAGTGAGAAAGGCCACACACCTACTTTTTCCCTTCTCAACTTCCTATTTGTGCGAGCAAGCCTTCTCAACAATGGCAATAATAAATTCCAAAGCAACAAATAGACTGCTTACCTTTAGAATGATATGCGTGTTGCGTTGTCAACCATTAGGCCAAATATCAGACTTTTGCGTTCCAAACATCAATCGTTATTTTCACATTAATAATAATAATAATAATAATAATAATAATAATAATAATTAATAATAATAATAATATAATAATTATGATTACTAAATATGATTTTTAATCAAGCACATTTTTATGTCATAAAACCCATTAATTTAGTTTTCAAATAATCACCTATATACAAAATTTCAAAGCTAGGCCTAATGTAAATACTTTTTTTTATTTAAATTGTTTAATTATTCTTAAAAAAGATTATTGAGGTAGGCACAAATAGCCTGTATGTTTTTATAAACATATTTAAAACAAATTTTATGCTTACTAATACAATTTAAAATAAATGTTTTTTTTTCAATCTGATAAAAAAAAAAGGTTGAGTCAGTATATGTCCACGAGAACTTTAAATTATTACGATGTAACGTTGACATCTCAGCCAAGTTTGCAGTTAGTTGACAACAATAAAATTAATATATATTATTGCCATTTCACACAAACAAATATTTTTTTGAAGGATCGGCCAAAGATTTTTTTTTGTTCAATTAATTTGTACAATGGTAGGTTTATTTCAACAAAATAATTCTCAGAAGGTTGCAACCGAAGAATGGCGTCCATTTTGTTTTATGATGCTAAACTCGCCAGACAAGTCCTGTCTCCCACGGTGTTTTCCCGACAAGTAGAATTCTCTCAAGAGCAGCTAGTGTGACGTCAGTTTTCGCACTTAAGGCATTTCAAAATTAGGTCTTTACAAGATTGTGTGCGAGACGCGAGCAATCCTTTAGCTACTCGCAGCCCGCTCATTTCAAAATTAGGGTATGAGACGTCGTTAGCTAGCGAGTTTTCTCTCAAGTTTCTGGATTGGGTTCATTGAATGGCTAATGTTACTGGTCTGAAATATTATCTCGAAAAATAGTGATCAATGTCACTAGTCTGTTACGTAGTTATTATTTCTAAAAATATTATCACGTTTTTAATAATGCTAGAATATGAAATCGTATCCTTGCATAATGCACATGCCAGTAAATTGAGGGGCAAAGAAAACGTTTTAAGCAATAGTCAAGGTCACTAATTTTCACTTTATATTAGAAATAGACTGAAAATGTTGATGTTGAAATCGTTTTGCATGTTTCAAACTTCAATCTTGGTTCTACAGAACTACTTAAATAATAAATCAAAATATCCTAAAAAAAACTATATTTTCTCTCAATTGTTTACATTTCTTGTGGGTGCAACCTAAATTGGTATTTGAGGTTGGACTTAAATAAAAAATGTGACATATTAACTCAGTTTGTAGCACAGTCCCATACTGAGAGACATATATCGAATTCATTTAGGGGAATGACTCTCGAATTCCATAAGAGGAACGACCTAAAATTGGTCATTGGTGAAGGAGCTTCCCCTTTCACAGTTACAAAATTATTACTAAAGGACTGGGTGTAGTCTCTGGTCCAAGGTTGGTTAAGTTTGTGATTTATGCACAGTACGTGTATGTTCATTTTGTTTTAAAAAACTTAGAGGGATAGTGATAATTATAATTATTATAATTATTATTGTGAGTTGATTAGATTTAGTTAAGATGTGTGCAATTTTAACTTATTATTTTGAGTCTCGTCACTAACATTCGTCAAGCAGCAGAAACATTGGATTCTTTCTTGAAATAGATTAAAAATGAGTATTAACTAATGAATTCTCGTTTGGTCTATCTATTTAAAAGAGAGTTGAAAGTTAACTGCATTTAAAACTGTTGGTATGTCCGTACTAAGAGGGAAAAAATTGCAGGCAAGCACTAGACTAATACACATTACATAGGGAAAATCAAACGTGAATCGTTTGTTGTTCTTCAAATAACACACAGCCTAGTGGCATGTTAGAATACTAGTGTAGTGTATCAGCTATCAAATTCATAATTAATCTAAATTAAAATAAAGGCTAAGGAGAGGATCTTTTAGTGAGTTGAACAAACAATCTTGTTGAAAATAAATATAAAATATTATTGTATAAAAACAAATCTCTATACGTTTTAAGAGAAAACCCGTCCTTATATGAGTAGTCAAGGTAGCGTACGAGAATTCTATTTTTAGAATCACCCCTATTACCTCTCCTTCATTTCTATTCCCTTCGCGATGCTGATGACGTCATCAGACCAAGATTTTATTTTTGCCGCGCTTTTTCCACCATTTATTATTTATTGTTTGTCCAATTTTGTACATCATTTGATCTTAGTTCAAATTCCTGAAAGGATGCTGCATTTTATTTAGGAGAAGAGGGCATTAGTCACATTTCCTTTTTGATGCAATTTGATTTTGGTGGTATGTCGATTGTTGAATCCGTAAGAGGATATTGTGCGTTAGTTCGGGATGAATTTAAGTTCTTATCCTGTTGGAATCCTGATGAAGACTGAACTCTCCTTGTGTCAGATAATTTCCCCCAACGTGCCATCCCTCCTCTACACTCCTTATGACGTCTTAACCCTGGTGCCAGCGTAGTGTTTCCAACATGGTGATCAAGATTAAATTAGATAATTGATGTTGCAATCCTGCCTATAATTGTGAAACAAAGGTTATTGACTCTTAAGGTGTCATAGTCCTGATGTTGAAATCCTGACTTTTGTTTGTGACATCTTGATGTGGCTTCTGGTGCCAGTTTGGCTAGCTTTAACACGACATGTTAAAACAGAATTAAATTAGGCCATAGGTGATGTCACCTGTGTTACACCCCATATAACATGGGGCTGAATGGTTCCTACGTGAGCCTTGTAAAATCAGGGACTTGGGACACTCTTGCACATACCACCATTAGCAGACCTATGCACCAGGGGTGACTAGAGTAGGAGAAGATGCGTATGTCTCTGGCTCTCCCCTCGAGTGAAGATGTACGTGGCCACATCTTAACACCCCTACGGGCCCGGCCTGGTCACGTCTGCGAGGGGATAAAAACAGCTAGACCACAGCCAAGTATATCAATGTTGTAGTGTCTCTGGCCACACATAGATCAACCATTAAAGGTATCTTACCCACCTATCTCTCCCTCCCCTCTCCACTTTCCTCCATCTCTTTCCTTATTCTCCCTCACCACGTCACCGAGTGCTGAGGGATTTACCCACTTCTCCTCCTTTACCGCACTACTGAGTGCCGAGGGACTCTACTCCCTCTCTCCTCCCATAATTTTATCTACTTCCATCAAGTTGACAGAAAGTGGGTTAGGATTTCACAACACCGATATTTTGGGAGTAGTGACATTGCTACCCTGATACCAGCGTGATGGGCCTGACATGTTGAAACAAGATGAAATTATCTCAGGATTTAGTGACCTCGTAAATTTGGGAGGGATAATGCCACAACAAGGAAGTCAGATGGACGGTGATTATTCTAGACAAGATGAAACAAGAAACGTCACAACTTTAGTAGCATTGGAGTCTACTTTGAGAAAGTAGGCCAATCAATGGTGGTGGTGGGTGTTTCTGTGAATATATAAGGGTGTTTCTTGTTTGAATGTCTTTATAAGCGTCGTGTCTTAACTTCCTTAAGTGTGTGACCAACACACATGGAAGGAGAAGCCAACTCCTCCCAATGACGGAAGTCTGGCCAAGGTGGGTTTTTCTTAGCTGTCCAGTTATGACAGGGATCAATAGCAGGCACGGGATCTTAGATCCCTAAATTGCCCACTACCTTCATTTACGTGGCTATGCTCAGCGGACACGGCCATAATGAGTTAGAGGAGCCACGGAAGAGGTGTTTGTTCCCGAAATACTGGCTGCCGGACCCTGATATTTATAAAATACATGATGTTGTGTAATTCTTGGTGTATTGACCGTTGTGAATTTTGAACGCGTTTAACAGATGGCAGCAGCAAACATTTACGGGCAGAATTATTAAGGAAAATTAGGTAAGTAGAAACAAGTACGCCATGGTCTGTTGATGAAGGTTTTTTCCAATTTTGGGATCACTCATTGATAAAATGTACTCTGTGGACAAGTTAAAGGTGGTTAATGCAATGTTATGGAGATGTATAATGGCTTATTTAAATGGAGGGGACTAGAGAGGGAGGAGGGGAGAGTTTTGTGTGTTCGTTACCCTGCCAATTTTGATATTTAACAGATGAAGACTTGTGTGAATTTAACAAGAAAAAAAATTACCTGTGGGGTTGTAGGAATTGGCACGCCAACCATTGTGGACTTTGAGCGCATTTAGCAACGCCAAAAACTGGTAGCAGTAACAACATGGTGCAGTAAAGAACACTGAACAAGTAGCATTAGCTGACTGCAGACGTTAAGCTACAAACAAAATTATAGTTCGACCACACAAAATAAGATTTAAAAAAACTCTTTGTTAAGCAGAAGTGTGAAAATTATCTGACAGATATGAACGTGAACGAGAAGAAATGGTTTAGAACAGGCTATAAATATATAACTTTTGTGGCACCTACATACGTATGCAGGACGTGTCTATACGACGACCAAAAGTATTCTAAGTTTAATTGTGAGCTATAGACACGTAGTTTATAAAGTAGCTAGTCACGTAAAAGGTGCACAAGGTTGCATTTAATTTTGAGTTTCTACTTACCACACAGTAAGAGCTAGTTAAGAACCTTCTTTACGTTAGAATCGAGTAGTCGTAGTTGTTGTGCAACATGACATGTACTGTGTGCCATTTTCGCAAAGGGGATATTTGGCTGTGTTGTTGGGACCACGTAAGATTTAATCATCGAGCCTTGCAACGCCACCTTCAGAACACCACAGCCGCCCAACAACCCCTAGAGTAAGCAGCACCACAGACGCCATCACCATTAGTATCACCGTCACTAATGAACAAGGAGAGGATAGGTCTCAACTATTCTCATCTGACGAGGAGGAGCCCTCCAAGGCAAAGACTGAAGTATTTAAAATGCTCGAGGCTTTAAAGCAATATAAATTACTGGTGGTCACATAATTAAATTTTGGTAATGTCTTCCTCTCAAAGTCAGCCTTTTATTTGGATCGCAAGATATTTAATACTAAACCACTCTGTATGACATGTTTCGGGGACAAAGTTTGATGTTTAGAGCACCTTAATAAATAGGCGTGGTCACTGATTTGTGTGGCCAAAATATAATATGTTGTTTTCTGTTGAAAATAAAATCAAAATTAGAATATTTTGCAGTACGTGGATGGTTTGAATATGTTGCGTTTTTGCTAAAAATAACACAAAACTAAAATGTTGCACGCTCTGATTATTTTTAATATTTCACTGTTATTGTTAATAAAACCTGCAGCCAAGTTTATCATTACACTACCCTCTAGGACCACTAGGCCACTGATGAGGTTAATTTATAAATTGATACCAAGTGACCCGAAAGTAATTCAAGGTCGAATCTTGCAGCGGAATGACGACACCATAGATAGTCTGCCCAAAATATCGTAATCAGAAAGTAGGTCATGGGGTAAAGTGTCAATCTTTGTAAGATGGTCTAGGCACTACTATTAAAGAATTCCAAATGTCAAGATATTGGGAGCCTTATAGAGAATACATTCTCAAATTGAGAGGCTCATTTGTTTCCAATGAGTTGAAAAATCTACCTGGTTCCCTTCCCTTTCATCAAGATTTGATATACACTTGATCCATGTACCTCTTCAATTAACTCTTTATGTTTTTTTATATGTTTGCGTATTGACACTTGTGTGGACTTTGTTGATATCTGACTAAATCTCCGAAGAGACCACCCGAAGGGCTTTCCAGCTACACTGTACATAGGCTCTGAGACCTCTAACAGTGAAATCACTGATACCCATCGGGAACGGCACCTTTTTGCCGAAAATGGACTTCGGTCTATGTCCGAGATAAACTCCTGACTTCCTCGTGATGGGCGATCACTAGGAGGAGCCAACTCCCTCTATCCAGTCCAGTGGAGGGGGATTTCCCAAGTAACCTAAGGCAGGCTGGCATCCTTCATTCTCTCAAACACTCCTTTTATTTCACCCACCATCTTTGTTGCTACCCAGCCTTTTTGAGACCAGCTGTCCGGAGTTGCCCAGCGGGGACCTCGAGGAGGTGCCTTGACCCACTATCCCCGCTACACTGGTACGTACTACCAACCTCTTCTCACACACAGATACCTTGTCGGGGTCTTATCTATGCCGGACCTCGTTCGTCACATTGCCCAGGGGGCCGCGCCGTGGAGGAACCGGGCAGGATTTTTATAGATCTGTCAATACTGGAAGGTAACAAAGGCAGTCTAGTGCTCATTTATATTAAAAGTGCGTGGGCCCAGAGTGCACCAGCCGCCGTAAGTCGGGCCGGACGAATACCTGAGCACCGTGACCCCACACTTGGATGGGCTTTGATATCCAACTAAATCACTGAAGAGACCCCACAAAGGGCTTCCTGTTACCTGTACCTAGGCTCAGAGGGCCCAAACCAGTGAAAACCACTGTTTCCCCAACAAAAATTTGGGCCCTTTTTTCCCCCGTAAATAGACCGGGGTCCATAATGCCGTTCTAGGTACAAAGGGGGAAACCGGGAAAAAAGAAACCAGTACCACCCCCTTTTCCAGCCTCCCTTTGTGTTGTTTGGGGAAACCCCCCCCTCCACGGGGACCCGATAGAGAGGGGATTGGGCTCCTGGTGATCACCCATCACAGAAGTAAGGAACTCAGCCCTCCGAAAAACCGTCTCCTCAAACTTCTTTCCAAAAAAAATCTCAGTTCTTTGTGTCCCCACATTCCTTAGCTACCACCCCACCCTTTTTCGAGACAAGTCGTCCAGAGTTGCCCAGCGGGGACCTAAGGAGGTGCCCCCGACCAGCTATCCCCCCTACACAGTAAGCACTAAACCCAAAATGCTTAGTGTGGCCCATAATGGGGTACCCCCTCCTCACACACAGATGACCTTGCCGGGGTCCTAGCTAGCCAACCCCATCCGTCACATTGCCTAGGGGGGCCCCCCTGAGGTACCCCCACAGAATTTTTAGAGATCTCTCAGTACCAAAAGGTGGGAGAAAACCAAAAATATGCTCGTTTTTTTATGAAACGTGGAAATGGGGGCCCCGACTCACCCGGGCCCCCGTACGTTTTCGGACGAACGCCTGAGCACCGTGACCCCCCCCCTTGTTGGGGTTGATATCCCCTAAATTTCCGGGGAAAAACCCCCCGAAGGGCTTCCCCGCTACACCAGCCCTAGGGTCAAAAGGCCCTTTAGGTGCAACCACCGAACCCATCGGGAAACCCGGGAAACCCTTTTTGCCTGCATGGAAACCCAATTTCCCGGAGTGCCATTCCAGGGACTTCGGGACCCCAAAAAAACCCCCCAAATACCAGCCCTTTCATGCCACCACCTTTTGGGGACAAAAGAAGGGAAAAAAGAGAGCCAAGCCCCAAAGGGTTTAAAAAAGTTTTCCCCTCCCTTTTTTAGGCTTTACTCCTTCAACGTTGGGATCGCTAGGTGCGACCCCCAGTGATCAGCGAAAAAAATGAGCATTTTGAAACGACCCCACTTTAAACTCAAATGTACTAGAAGGCAGATACTAAAAATGATCTTTCCCCGCTGGCGGTCACCAAAAAAGGGTTCAGGGAGCACACTCCTCCCTCCCCCTAACCCCCACCCCTAGTCATAAATACCCTAATCCCGCCACACAAATAATTTACTCGACTGCACATTTCAAAAAAAACTTAAACACAATGAAACCCTTTTTTTTTTAAAATAAGGGACTGGCTGTCAAAATTTTTAAAATTTTTTATTAAGGAGCATTGGGAAAAAATTGCAGACTAGGGGTTTGATATTTTTTTAATATTGTTTTAAACAAAATGAAAGGGTGAAAGTTCGCTGTAGGCTATTCTAGTCCATTAAATTATTGATGTCACCTTTCAGGGTAAACCGATTGTTGGCTACATATATATTATTTTATACGTGAAAATACAAAATAAATAGGTATCCAAAATGATTTACTATTTAACTATTTTGTTATTAAAAGAATGGTTTTTAAATAGGAGCTAACGAGTATGAAACTATACACATACAATTTTACGTTTTTTATCATCACAAATTAAGATTATTACTTATTGGTTTTACCGTTCGATTTTTTAATTTGCTGGCTATCTTGATACAAGATATAAGGGAAATTTCAAGGCATTATTATTAAATTATTCATAGGGCATCTCAAAAAAGGGGCATGATGACTTAAGGAATCTCAAATCCCTACAGTATTTTCACACCATTTCCTAGAAACATTTATTGAGCAATTCCCTTAGTAAAACCAAAAAAGGTTTTGTACATAAATTTGGGAAAGGCATTAAAAAAAGGATAATAGTCTCATTAACGAGGCTTGCAAAAGCCAATCTATTTTGTACAAAGCCACCTCCTTAAAAAAGAACCCACAATCTTTTTTTTTGTGGCTGCAAGGAGATATTTTGTTTAGGGAAAACAGACGCAGAAAATTTGGAACATTTTACCCCAAATATTCTCATCTTTTGAGTAAAATCGGGGGGTTGAGTACTTGTGATTTAAGCGATTTTGATCCCAATTAAATTTTGTAAAAAATTAACTGTGTTTGAATTTTCTATGAATCTAGATTTCTGATCCCAATTAATATTTGTAGGTGTTGCATTTTAAAAACTGAAATAATGTAATTTTTAAAAGTTATAAGAATGATTTATCGTTTTACAAAAAAAACCAGCTTTTGGCTTAAGTTTTAGGTTAAAAACTTTTTTTTTTTAAATAGTGGGCTTGGATAGTAGGTTGTTTCAATAAAACTTTTTAGTTGAAAAAAGGTGTAAAAGCTAAAATATGCATGGTTTCTAACAAAACATCTTAAAAACTATAGAACTATATTGTAGGTTAAAAAATAAATACAATATCCAAAAAATTGGACATTATGCTGTAGGGATTAAAAAACTTACATAAGTGGAAAAAAAAAAAAATGTAATATTTATACTTCTTGCATCTTAAATTGTGATTATTCTTCTCCATAGGCATTGACCTTTAGTTGAAGTATTTTAAAAGAATGTATGAAATATGTTTGTATCATTGAAGCGTATAAGACTATGATTTGTGCTTTTTTAGTAAATAGCTTTTTTTTACTTTCTCTCGACCCCTTGAAAAGAAAATTCTTTGCTCGAAAAAAGATCCAAATGTTGATAATTGAAACCCCCCCCCCCCCCGAAACGGGTTTTTTCGATGCCTTTCTCCCCGAGTCTACATTCAAATAAACCCGACTCATTTTACTGACGGCTAAAACTCAGTAATATGGTTTTTATAAGGTTCCCCGGGGATTTTTTGGGAGTTAGAATTTACCCTATAATTGGGGTATTTAGAAAAGAAAAAAAGAGAGAAAAAAACTATCTCGAAATCCACTGTAACGCTTTTTTTTAAATTTTCGTTTGGGCAATGTTTATTTTTATAAATTAATCACCCATAAACATAAATGTAAGGGAAATTTTACATAAAAAATAGGGCCCCTTTTTAATAATATATTTGCAATATTTAAACACACGAAATAATCAAATTGTAAGATTGTAACAATTAAAAAATTAAAAAAAACCTTTCTTGAAAATATATTTAAAAAACCAATAGGGGGCTGTTCAAATTAAAAGGGTTTTTTTTTCATTACTTTGCCCCCCTCTTCCCCCCCCAAATCCCCTATTTAAAGGAATTGTAATTTTTTCCGCTCCCCCCCCTCCCCTGACTGATCTTACGAAATTTTTTTCTTAAAACTTGGTAAATTATATTTTTTAGACAAAAGATTCGTGAGGGGAAAATATAAAATATTTATCCAGTAAAATTAGGTTCAAAACAACATTAAAAAATGACATTTTTGTTTGTATAGCTGTTACTCTATAGGAAAATGATTCAGCGCCATCTTGTCCTAGGTGAAACCTTTTTTTTGACTGCGCGCTGTAAAATTTTTTTTTTGTAAAACCGAAACATTTTATAAAACCCTTAGTTAAGATGGAATCCCACCCCACAAAACTTAAAAATATGATCACTCCCACCCAAAAAAAACCCTTACGAACTTTAAAAGGCCCCCCTGTTTCCCGACCCATTGGCAAATTTTTTAAAAAAATTTGGGTCTCAAAAACGGGAGTTTATATTTTTTTTTTTTGATGAAAATATGAAAAAATTTGTAAAATATGAATAATAAACAAACGTTTCTTTCATTTATGCCTCTTTTTGGAAGGGATGGCCATTTTTTCCATCAGTTTCGTAAAAATGAATTTTATCGGGTTTTCCCCAAAAATTTTAAATTTTAAGAAAAATTTTCCATTTTTGACAAAGTAGAAAAATTCCCTTTTTGAGCCCCAAAAATTTTTTTAATGAGGCTAGTTATTACCTAAAAATAGGGACACAATTTTAATATTATACAACTTAAAAAACTTTTTGTAGTTTGTTTTATTAAAACATTATTTTCACTTAGTGGAACCAAAACTAAATAAGAAGAATCACTTTGAAAACATTATCTAAAGAAATTTTCGGCCAAATAGTCCATTTCAACTGCTATTTAAAAAAATAATAATCAAATATTAGAAGATAAAGCACAAATAAAAGGGATTTTTTATTTTTCTCTCTTATTTTTAAATAATTTGTTTTAATAAAATTAACATGAGTCGGATAACTGGGATGAGACTTATTGTTTTTTCATTCCCAAAAACTACAGGGCCAATTTAGCCCGTAGAGACATAAATTAGGTGGGGGGGTTGTGGTTTTGCTAGAAGAGTTTAAAGGTTTCAAACTGGACATTTGAAACTTTTAAAATTTTCCTTTTTGGCTATAGCCCAGAGATAAACCAAATTTGGAAATTCAACCACCTTTAAGAGATAAAAAAGGGGGGTTTCAAAAGTTTTAAAAATTCACAACCATGCATTTTTTGAATAGTGGCAAGACCCTTGAAATTTAAAATGAATGTTTCTGTATAGAAAGGGGAAAAAATATTTTAAAGGTTTTTAAAATTTAAATCACCAAAAGGGGGTGTAAAAGAGGGAAAAAGGGGGCAGAAAATTCTTTTCCCCTCCAATCAAGAGAAATTTGATAATGGAGGGTAAATTGAAAATTAAAATTTTTGACAGCAACCACACGATGTTTCCCCAGGGTTTTCGTTGGTAAAAATGTGTGTTCAAAACTACCAAAAAAATATAAAAAAATACTTTCAGGGTGATAGAATATTGAAAAAGTGCAGACAACAAGGGAACTCCAAAAATTAAAAAGTATGAACAGTTTTTGTTTAATAAAATGCGACCTGGGACATATGGAAGGGATATAAAAAAGGGTAAAAACCTTTTTTGTGTGCTAGAATACTTAAATTTGATAGTCGTTAGGAGGACAACTCCAAACAACCAATAAATCTTAAAATGGAAATTTCTAAATGATGTTAAAAAAATGAGCTAAAAAATTACAAAACTAATAAAAAAACTAATTCCCAGTGTGGGAGAAAATTTAAATGTGTAATTAAATTTAAAAGGGGCATGCAAATTTCTAAATTGTCATTTTTAGTTTTAAAAAGGGAAACCCCAGCATTTTGGGGGGGGGGCTGATGAGGGGTATAAAAAAAAAAGCAACTTTTGCTTGTAGAAATATTTAAATTTGGGAAGTAGGTAGAGTGAACTTTCAAATAACCAAAATAAATCTTAATATTTGAAAATTTTTTTAAATGGAAGTTGAAGAAGTGGTAAAGGGGAAAAGGGGCGGGTCAACATTTAAAAAAACTAATAAATTAAATAATTCTGTTGGGGAGAAAAAATTAAACTTTGGGTTTCGGACCCCCCTAAGTAAACAAAAAATATTAAAATTTTTTCTTTAGCTTTGGGAAAAAGGGGGAGGGGAATATAGCTAGAAAAAAAAACTTTTGAGATGGTTTTGAAATTAAAATTTTTAAAGCAGATAAAATAAAAACCAGATTTCTAAATGAATGTTATATTTTAAAATTTTTCAAAAAGGGGTTTGGAAAAGTGGGGGTTTACTTCTAATACTTATAAAAGTAAGAAACAACCCTTCTCGGTTTTTTAAAAAAAAAAATTCTCCACATAGGCAAAGAACCACTCAAAAAATAAAGATACAAAAATTTTTTAAAATTTATAAAAGGGGTCCATAAAAAAAAGGGAGGAGTTTATAAAAGATTAATATGGAGAAAGTCTAAATTTTCATTTCTGGAAAGGTACACTTCAGATAACCAAAATAAGTCTTAAATGGATAAACACTTTTATGTGTGATAAAAAACTGGAATCGTCAAGCAGGGATAGGGACACAAAAAAAAACTATAAAGTCTGAACATTTTAAAATTTCAAAATGAGACTACGGAAAAAAGGGGTGAAGGGGTTTGGGGGGGAAAAAGGGGTAACTGTAGGGGTTATAAATCAAATTTTCAGGGGTGTAAGGGATAACTTCAAATAACCCCAAACACATTTTAAATATTAGTATTTCTAAGGGGGCTGGTGATAAAGAGAGTTCAAATTTTTTTAAAAATAAAAGCAAACTCTTCTCAAGTGTTAGAGATTGACATAAGTCAGTGGGCTTAAAGACTAACCAAACAGTACCAAGGCCTGAATTATTACATTTTAAAATAAGGCTTGGAAAAAAAGGGGGGTGAAGCCCCCCAAAATATTTACAAAGCTATATAAATAAAATTTTTTTAGAGAAAAAAGCTTGAAATTTCGCCGTAATTTAATAAATTTAAAACAGGTTTTTAGTAGCTAGACGGGATACATTTTCACGTTAAATCATAAAAAAGAAAGCTTTCTAATGCCGCTATGCCATAACAAAATAACAAATGTTTTTAAAACACCAATGAAGAAAATTTAAAAATATCTTTTACCCCGGGGCGATATTTTTTTTTGGCAAAAAAAAATTGATCAAAATACTGCAAAAAAATTGGGATTTTCTCGGTTTTTTACTTTTTGAACAAAGGGGAATTTCAAAATTGAAGCCCAGGAAAAGGTAGCGCAAAAAAAGAACAACCAAAATATAACATTCTTTAGATGTGGTTAGGTTGACATTTGGGACCACGGAAAAAAATTTATATAAAAAAACCAAATAATCTTAAAAATTTTAAATTAGAATTTTTGGAAGCTAAGGAGGGTGAGGGTAAGGGGGGTGAGGGGGGCAGAGGGGTTTGTAAATGAAATAAATTGCCATCTTTCCCAAAAAAAAATATACTTTTTTTCATGAAAGAATATTTAAATTTGCCAATTTTATAAAACACATAAACCCAAAAAGGGAGAAAGTTGGGGAAATTCAAAAATTTTTTTGCGGGAAATTGGAGGGGCCTCTAAAAATTTCCTAAACTTAAAAACCCAATATGTTCCCAAAAGGGGTAAACCATTAAAACCCCCTCATCCCCCAAAAAAATAGCTAAAAAGTAGTACATAAGGTATAACCGAACGAAAACTAAGCACAATGCTAACAAAATAACAAAAAAAGAAAATGTTATTTGGTTGAACAAACAAAAAAACTACTTTTTTAAAATACCCTTTTTTTAAAAAATTTGGCTGTAGTAAGACATTTGGAACATTAAATTTGTAAAGGCAAGGAAAAAAATTATACAAAAGTAAATCAACACAAAAACAAAGCCTATCTTTAAAATGGATACATTTGATTTTCAAAATACTACTGTTAATCGCATTTCTAGGAGCGAAATAAAATTAAAAAAAACCATTCCCAAATGGCATAAATTTGGGGACCCTGTTCTCTTTGAATAAAAATGAGCTTCATAATTAAATTTTTTGTAAAATAGTCTATTATTTAAATTTTTTGTTCGTTGGTGAAATGGACTTTTTTAAACTGTTTTTGTGATCCTGCTTGGATAAAAAATTCATTGTTTATTGGATATGACGGGCCGCCCTGCGATTGCCTTGTTTGTGCCTCAGATTGTAAACAGATAATATTTTTCCTTTTTAAAAATTTTTTTTTATTAATTGCAAAAAGAGTTTGATTGCCATGGCTATAAATTACACGAAGTAACCTTTAAAAAAATTGAAGCTGGGCCAATAAAATAAGGATGTTATAGCAAATACGTCAAAACTCGTTTTATACATTAAAAATAAAGAGACCCGAGTATTATAAATATATCAAATTTCCAAATTTTTTTGACACATATTTTTAAAAAATTTCAGTTCAATCTTATTAAAAAGATTATTTTTAAAGATTTTTGTTTAATTTTTTTTTCAAACCTATCCAAAATAAATAAACAGAATTTTTTTTTTGCTTTACTTTAGATAATTTTCATACCAAAACTTAATAACTATAGTTGTGATTGGGTAAAATTAAGAGTTTTTTTCATATACTTTGTATTGTCAACAATTTTACTCACTTTACTAAACTCTTTTATTGTAATATACATATTTATTTTTAATAAAATCTGCAATTATAATTGTATGAAAATATTGTTTATTATAGTAAAATAATCTTATACTGAGAGAGTTTTCAGTTTAAATTTTTTTAAATATTTATTTCTATTCCTCTTTACTAAAATAATAAGAGATATTTTAATTTTCCATACAGACACGAGAAGGTGTTGGACAATTGTAATTGGACAAAACATTATGAGCTATTTGTTGTGCAATCCTAACGCGCGTTTAGGGAGATAAGCTTCATTTTCAGACTTGATTTTATTATAAACTGATTTAAAACCGATTTGTTAACTTTCATTGCACATTAATATAAAATAATTACTGAGACTTAGTACCCTTTCGAGTTATACGCTTATGGGTTAGGATTTGAGAAGGTTAGATATAGAGGACGTGAACCCATATTTGCGCGGAGGTAGAGTGGAAAACCATTTAGGGAAAAAACCACCCCAGTTCAACTGAGCGAGATTCTAACCTAGGTCTCCCCGTCCTTGGCAGTCTAGCTCAACATGAAACTAGTGCGTTAGCTAACTATACCACCAAGGTGGGTATTAGTATAAGATAGGCCTAATATTGAATATAATCATTCCAGTGTTTAAAATAAGGGGTTTTTACCGATACCAAATATATACTTAGGAAACTCTTTCCATTGTAACGTTCCATGCTTTTAACTTTTTATTTTAGTTAATAAAGTAGCATATCATGTGTGTATTTTGTTTATATTAATTTGAAAACAACATGTAAAAATAAATGCAACCTTTACAACTTAATTATTTAATTTTTAATTACTGATATATTTTGTGCGCTATGTCTTTATTCTCACTACAGCTATTCGCGTATTTACTCCTAAGGATAAGGAACGAGGAAGGTAAAATGTTTGGGAAATGTGCCCGTATTTGCATGGAAAGAGAATTATAAGCATATGAGGAAAAAACACTCTCAGTACACTCCATCGGGATTCGAACACTGATACCCGAGTTATTTGCAGTCCAGTCTAACGAAGAAGGGAATCCTAAAGAATGATAACTGCAGAAGCTGGTCACAAAATATTTAATAATTCCTTTACAAGTGCATTTCCAAGACTAGTGTCTCTTACGTTTAAACTGTAGAACTACTGGCATTGTATATTTGGGTCCAACACTCAATTATTTGAAAAATTGCCGATTGAGCAACAACTAAAACGCTTTCTGAAAGTCAAACATGGAAAAATCAACCCGTCTTCTCAATCATGGCGTGGAACATGCTGCATGGTATGAAGTGTATCACTTGTTAACAAGTGTTCAGTCGCCGATGTTGCATGTGTCAAGTTGCATGTAACGTGTGTAATGTGTTGGTTCCATCCAGTGTGAAAGCTGATTGACAGTGCAAGCCGTTGTGCTTGATCTCTACCGTGGTAATCAAAACGAGAGTATACTTAGAATAATAATAATTTATAGCTGCAAGAATCCGCTGTGCTATATATCAACAGCATTACGTGATAGTGCTGGTATGTGCTTCAAGAACAAAATAAAGAATAATACTTTAAAAAATTTTTATAAAATAATTTTGTTTTTGTAATTGCTATTTTCATGACAAATACTAAACATTGAGTGTAAGAAGTAATATAAACGTATGAACGACAGCTCCGCTTGGATGGGAAATAATTGGACGAAATTTAGAAATAAAGGGAATTACTTATAACAAATAATATAATTTGACTGAAGTACAACTAGATTCATCTACTTTTGTAAAGTAGATTTACGATTTATTTACTCTTTAGTCTTCAAATATGACAAAAAGCTTTATCTTTTAAACTTTCTGATAATCCTGGATCTAAACTTAAGGTTTGGAGAAAGGGAAGGACTAAATGTAATAATTAATTGTTTATATGATGACCTTTGTGTGAATAAAGCTTGATCGAAGTTCATCAACTAAAGCATACATATAAACTTAATATGGTAGAAATTAAACATACTCTTCAATTGAAAATTTAAATGTTTTAAATCAAAGGGTTTAGGTGTTGCATATTTTGAAACTATTTAAATTTACTGCATTACTAAGAGACTTACCGGGACATAAGCCTTCCGTACAATTTGTAGTCATATAGTCCGTGCCAGCGCAATACCTGCCCCCATTACTAGGTGTGGGGTTTGTACAACTTCGGCGTCGATACTGCTTGCAATCTGAACCACAATGGACCACGTAGACCACAGTGCCCAGCGTCCCTCAACAACTAAAACATACATGAATAGTAGTAATTAATTTAATTTTCCATTGTCCTTTATTATAGTGCTGATCAATAATCACAAGAGCCTACTATCAGGCAAGCACAAAAAAACGTCTAAATACAACCATATATAATAAAAAAAAAAAATTAGAAAATTTAGATGATAAAATAATTTCAATGTAAAGATTAGAAAAGCAATATAGAAAACAATTTAAATAAAATGTAATAAAAAAGAGTAACTGTATTATTTAACCTTTATTAAGGTAAAAATTTGAAACAAAAGTAGTTTAGACTCTTTTTATTTATCAGATGCAGTACTGGCGCAAGTGACCAGTTTTCTCAGGTATAAATAAATAAATATATATATACAGGTGTTCGGAAACTCATATCGTAAATTGCATGTATTGTTTGTTTGAACCAAAAGTAATACAAAGTCCCTATACACTTACATCCGGAAAAGTACTTTAACACCAATACTACACACCTCGACATCTTGGAGCACGGCAGCAGAACATACCACAATTAATAGTAAACCACACACCATCACTAGAA
>JBCFYV010003437.1:0-27897 GCA_039000515.1 Timema cristinae
TGTTTAAATTTTGTATTTTAATAAATTCTAAAGTCCTTTGTGTAACAGGATTTTGATTTAGGGATCCCTGTGGGAAATCACGTGGTTGGTGTAATCCCCCACCCCCTTAGTTTTTATTAATTAATAGTTTACTTATGCTCTCTTTCAGTCTTGGCTAAGTTGAGTAAGGATGGAATATATGTATAAACTTCTCAATAAATTCAAAAAAGGCGATCAGTACACCACAATGTGTGTAACAATATGTCGAGCGGCTCCGACAGGTCAGGAACAAGATATGTGACTTGCCAAGGTTTTTGAAGGGTTAAGGGGGTCCGACCCATCAAAAGAATTAAGCAAAAAGTACCAAATATATAAGGAGGTCCTATCCAAATGGGTTGAAAGATTTCAGAGTTGGAAGGTGTGTTTTCCAGAAGGTTTAGTTAATGATCTGGGCACTATGGCATATACAAAACGACCAGGGTTTTGAGAAAGTCACGCACCTTCCCTGCAATGCTCTTGGGAGTAAAAAACATCTTAAGGAGGTGCGACATATGTCAGCGAACAAAACGTCCTAACACCAGAACTGAAGGGAGAGTCCAAATAGTTACAGCTCACTGGCCTTTGGAAAAAGTGTTTGTAGATATCATGGCCCGCTACCAAAGGGAGTCAGAGGAGCGCAGCACGTATTTGGTATGATGGACTTATATGCTAAATATGTAAAACTGTATGTTATTAGGAGGGCTAAGGCCCGAGCGGTCGTGAACCGTGTGATTGTCAATTATATACAGGAAATGGGCAAGCCAGGAATGATCGTCCCGGACCATGGGCCCCAATTCACTAGCCACCACTGGATTGAAGGTTTAAGGGAGAGAGGCATCAAACAGGGATACACGGCCATTTACCACCCGGGATCAAACCCATTAGAAGGAATCCACAGGGATATATGAAGAATGCTACCTGTTTATTGTCATAGCAATCACCTCTCGTGGCCCAAGTATATTCCCAGGATTGAAGAATGTGTAGAACAAACAATACACTCCGTGACCGGATTCACCCCCCACGAATTCATTCACAATTACCAGCCACCAAGACAATTGGAACGGCTGTTCCAGTTGGGAGTGAGTTGTCCTGAGAACAGAAGCTGGAACGGGCCGGCCGCAACATGGGACAAGTGGCAAGGAGGAGAATAGCCCGAGATGTGAGGACCAATCGTAGCCCAGCTGAGTATAAGATAGGAGACCTAGTTCTCGTGAAGACACACAAATTGTCATCCGCACCTACCGAGGAGACCAGTAAATTATTTTTACTTTATCAGGGACCAGGTAGAGTGACAGCGGTCAAGAGTAATAATGCATACGTTATCCACTCCAAGGACTCTGATGAAATTATAGGTACTTTTAATGCAGTTCATCTAAAAAAATACTACCCGAACCACCACGACCACTCACATTAAGTGTGGGAAAATTCATCATAATACTCGGGTGTTCTATTGAATAGCAAGAGTCCACAGTTCGATTCCTGGAAAGTTATAACCATGATTAATTTATTTGATATATCATGTGCTATATCTAATTAATAATAATAATAATAAAAAAGAGAGCCAACAGGAACCAGCGTTTGACTAAATGTGATAACAAGGGGTCAAGAAATATTAAACAGTATTGTGTTAGTAATCAAATGTGATTTTTTTTTAAACTAAACCATGTACATAACCATTGTTAGTGAAAGGTGCCAGAAAGGTGAAAGGCAAAAGTGGAAATACTGTTATTATATCAATTAAATAGACTATGCTTAGTGTTGCGTTTTTAAAAATTGATTATTAAGTACATCAAGTGGAAGCTCGAAAATGATGAGCCTACAAAACTTTTGATCTCGACCTCAAGCTTAAGCGACGAGCCCGTCTCAAAGCTCGGAATAAGAGTACTCACAGATCCCTACTCAATATTATTACACTTGGATTTTTAAAATACCAATATCGGTTTAAAAATAAGGTGGCCCAATCAAAGGCTGAATAATTTTATAATAAAGAAAATTGATAAAACTAATGAAAAAATAAAAATAAACTACTAAGAGTAAATTTGTTGAAAAAGTTCACCTAGGGAAAGAGGAAAGATGTGGGAAGAATCCAATGCACAAGGTGACATCGTCTTCTTTTATAGTAGAAGTAGTCACACAGGGTACCCGTCATTTGGCCTAAAAGGCATTTGGCCTAAAGTGTAGGCTAAACGCCTTTAGGCCAAACGCCTTTAGGACAAATGCCTTTAGGCCAAATGCCTTTAGGCCAAATGCCTTTTAGGCCAAACGTCTTTAGGCCAAACGCCTTTTAGGCCAAATGCCTTTTAGGCCAAACGACTTTTTGTAAAGTTAATTTTTAGACCATTTATTAAAATATGTTTTGCTGTCTCCGGAAACATTCGTTAAGATTTGTAGTGATGCTAATAGATGGCGAGGTGTGTAGTGTTTAGTTAAATAGTATATACTACCGTTTCAAAATATATAAGTCTTTTCTCAATTTACTACTTCCCAAGGTATAGCAGCACGTCCATTATACTGTAGTACCACTTTTGTATGTTGAACTTTTTACATTGCCAAGGTTTTGTTCTAATTTTTGACAAGCCATCTTGTTAATGTGGGGAGTGCCAGGCCACCACCGTGGTTCGGATTCCACGTTAAACTGTAGGTCCTTCATTTCATCTCACAATCACCCTACCATTACACATTAGCGTAAGTGCATAACCCGAACGGGTAGTAAGACGTGGTGCTAATAATAATAATTTTTGTACCGTTTTGTACCAGAAATAAAAAGTTTTGTACCCGTACCGTTTTTTTATTAATTAGCACATACATGTTGTCACACCATTTTAATATTTTATTTTATTTTGAATTTTGAATATATTTTATTAAGTGCCAAAGTATATTTTATCAGTCTTTCTAAGTATATTTGTTTATTAATTTTGCTAAATGAATTAATCAATCATTCATTTTTTAATAATCATATTAACTTACTCTAGTTTGCCCACGGCTTCGCTCACATTTAAGTTGGGTAAATTATCTTATTTTTAGCAAATCATCTAAACCAGGTTTTTTCAAACTCTATACTCTTGAGCCTTATATGAACATAAAATTAATTGTTAAGACTCTTATTCTTAGAATAAAATAACTTTTTTACGTTAAAATACAAAAATGAGACATTTATTATTTAATTGATTTAATTATTTTCTGATAAGAGCTTTGTAGAAGTTTATAAAAATAGTAAGGTTTTGTAAGATATTAATTAATTTTATTGCTTCATAGGCCAAACAGAATATTAATTTTTTAGTCAATCATAATTTAGGCAAGTCGAAAGAAGTGAGAAATTGGTTCACACCTCATCTGAAATCCCTTCGCGCCTCGCAGTTTGAGAAACCCTGATCTAAACTACCAAAAATACAATTTCAGACACGTATGAGGCGAAAACTTTGTATGTTGATGAAGCCACAAATTAACTACTACTTATAAGAAGTAAAATCTATTTTATAAATATATATATATTTTATAAATAATATATATATAATCTATTTTATATATATATGCAGTCTTTGCATCAATATTTGCTCGCTTACGCAGAGACATTGTTGAAATGAACACCAAAAGAAATAGTTTAAATTTACTAACTAAACATGAATTAATTTGAAAGAATCACTCTAGGACTAAGCACCTCAGCTTATCAAATAAATTGTTATGTTAGTAATTGTTTCTATTGGTTTTTGAAAATTTTCCCCTTCTCCTCCCCAATCATAATTTCTCTAACTCCCATTTAAACACATAGTTTTAAGAATACTTTCTTTATCTATAGTTGTTCTTCTACCTGCCAGCCAAATTTCGATTTTAAACTATAGATAAAAGGTTTTTTATAACTCCCCCCGCCCCTCCCTTGATTTCATGGAGTTACATTTTAAAATGCTCAGACTTATTAGTTATTTGGAGTGGTGCATTTACGGGCATGCCAAAATTCAATTTTTAACGACACTGCACTGAGATGTAGTAGTTTCTATTAATTTTATAGATTTTGGATTCCTTATTCCCAACCCACTTTGAGAAATTTAGAGTCTAACGTTATTTTGGCTATCTGGGATTTGATTTATCTTTATTTATCTGTCAAAATTTTATTTTTTTACTAATCTCAAAAAGTTTTTCTCTCTATTATACTCCATCACCACTATTTCTCAGAATGCAATTTTAAATAATAATAATTATTATTATTATTATGTAAATGTCTATTTGTATTGTTTCCCATACCTAATTAATACATTTAAATTCTTTACAATACAGAGAAGTAATTAAATATATTAGTTTTTGAAAATGTTGACCTCCAAGCTCCCCTTCCTCCTGCAATTACTCAACTCACTGAGAAATTTCAAATTTTAAGGTTTATTTGGTCATCTTAATGGGTCCTTCCATATACTAAGGCTACTAGAGTTGTAGGGAAGGCTCGTTCACTTTACCGGCCAGCACTCAGCTCTACCCTAACACGCAGTGCTGCTGTAACGTCTGCTCGTGAACTAGCCAAGCTTGCTTCTGTTCGGATCATGTGACTGTGTAGTGCAGAACTTTTTTTAAATATTATTCAGCACCACGTCTTACTACCCGTTCGGGTTATACGCCTAAGTACTAATTACGCTAATGGATTAGGAATTGGGAAGGTTGAATTAGTGGAAGTGAACCCGCATTTGCGTGGAGGGAGAGTGGAAAACCATTGAGGAAAAACCACCCCCAGTTCACCCGACCGAGATTCAAACCTCGATCTCCCCATCCTCAGCAGTTGAGCTAAACACGACTAGCGCGTTAGCTATCTACGCCACCGAGGCGGGTGCGCTCGTTACTAACTTCTTATTTATGTCAAGTATGCTTCCAAAGTCAATGTGAATAGTAAATGTTTGTATGTTAATTGTAAGCTTTCTTATTATTTATGCGGGAAGGGTTACGAAAAGTGTCATACCGATACTAAGAAAATGCCAGGTAAGCTTTGTATCGTTGCCGTATGCAATAAAAGTAATCTAAGAGATATGGTGTTATACACCATGACTTCCCTAAAGATTCTGATGTCAGATGAAGATGTATTCCCTTCTGAACGAGATGGAAAACGGAGTCATGATTCATATTTTATTTGCTCAGAACATTTTTTCACCTAATGAATATGAACAAGACCTTCAGCCCTAACTGCTGTAATTTCCTTAAAAAAGCAAATTAAAATCGACCTTATTTGTGATGTCTCCCCCAGTAGTTTTACTTTATGGAAAAGTCCCCTTCTATAGTGAATTTAATTATTTGTTTAAATAGTTTACTTAACTGCAAGATTTCACATATGCATTTTATAACCTTATTAAACAAATCGATCTTGCTTCATTAATGTGGACAGTAGTCTGGAAGAGAAATCTCCCCATGCAAGGTGGATATAGTTTTATGATATCCGTGCCATCTTAAAACACATACTTTAGAAACATTATTTCTAAATTTAATAAATCACGTGGCTGTTTGACACACATAAATATGTTTTGTACAAGAACATAGTTTATTGTAGTACATGAACAAATGTATATAGTACGCAAGTTAATGAAAGAATTAAGGTATTTGGTGACGTAAGTGTTACCTTAAATTATGTGTTAACTTTTCAATATAAATTTAATAACCCTCTTGTAAGTAGGCCTATTGATAAACCAATTTGTAGTATAGTGAAAATCTTGAATTTATATTAATGTTCAACTGAGTGTGTCAAACTATATATTTAAAGGATAATATTAGATTCAGCTACATTTATGTTATATAAGTTGGTAATAATATATGCCCCCCTCAAAGTTGGAGATAATATGTGTGTCCTCCACCTATATCCCCCACCCGCCCCCCTCAGTTGGAAATAAAGTTGTCCTCTAAGATTGAAGTTCAAATCCCAGCCGGGAGTAACAAAGGTATTTTTCCCTAAAATGGTACCCCACTCTCAATATACGCAAATGTAGGTACATTCAATCTAAAATGTAACATTCCTCATTCCTGGTTCATTAGGGTAAATTGATGTATGTGTACAACTCAAACGGGTAGTAAGTCACAATGGGAAAAAAAAACGTATTGTGATGACTATCAAGAGTATCGGCGAAGCTTTATTAGTGTTGGGCGAGGTAGTTTGTAAAAACACTATTTTTAAGGAGTTTTTAGGTGATTGACTCCAAGCCAGTGGAAAATATTTGAAAATGGAATGCCACTAAAAGCTATTTGGGGTCTCCCTTAAGCATTTAGAAATAATAATAGATTGTTTTAGAATCTTTTTGAAGTTTGATGCAAACCATCTTTCAGCTTCAAATTCAAGTATATCAGAGGGAAGTTTAACAAACTGGAGGAAGGCACATTTCGATGGGGGGAGAAAAATTTGGTAATACCCCACCCTATCAACCCTTCCCTCTTTCCCAGTCCACACTCAATGAGTCACACTCGATATAAAACTAGTGACAGACACACCGTAGAATGTAGATTATTTCCTCAGAGTCTGACAAACTAACTTAAATCTAGAACAAATACAACATCCAACCCCCTGACAGTTAATTCATCATTGTGAAAGGGGAAAAGCACAGTCAACCAATCGTTTTTCGGACATTCCGGGAATCGAACCCGGGACATTTAGCTCAGTATACAAACACGCTACCAACTGAGATAAAGTGTCGGACTGTGTATTGAAATCAACATTTAGTACGATTTATGTGTTGTTAACAAAATAATTCTATATTAAGTGATAAAAAAATTACACCTCTGTACACAAATAAAAAACTGGTACGTTTGTATTAACGCTGTAAGCTACCTGGTCTCATAAGTCATCGCACTCAAAATATAACTTGTTTTTGAGTGACGCGGAGGTCGGGGTGTAGTGTAGTTCTTCTTTTATATTCATTCATGTATTAAATTATAAAAGACTTGTGAGATTTAAATGTATTTATTGAATGATCATAATACTAGTGTAAATATTTTTATGAGAGTTCGGCCATTCATTTTTTCTGGTACAAAGGCTCCTTCGGTCTAAAATGTGAGAACCCCTGGTCTAAGTCAATATATGTTAATGCGTTGAATAACACGCTCTGGTAGCTTTGTCAGTTTGAAGTACTTTAGTATTAATTTTAACCGAAATTGGGTGGGGTGCGAGTGAAGTCTCTATAAGCGAGGTCCTCGGTGTAATAACCCATATATTGTGTTAAGAGACTTAAAAACTAAAACGAACTTAATTACCAGAATGGTGGCTACTAGTTATATACATTTTCTTGTATACAATGTATGGAAGCTACTATGGTTGTGCTTTTTTCAAATGAAAATATAAGTGGCACTTTTAATATGTGTGTGTTTTGAATATAAAGTCTTAAACCAAGTCTTAAAAAGGAGCCTATGTATACGACTCATCTTCTGTGTCTAATCTTTTAGTTATAAAGTAAATAATTTATGTTTGTATTGAAATTATTAGGGGTTATGAGGGAAGGTGCCCCTTTTACTCCACCCATTGAGTGCGCCACTGGTTCTAAGTAAACGCTTAGTGAGAGGTCATTTTATCATAGATATAATTAATTTATAAAATATGATAGTTATTAAAATGGTTTTTATGGACTTATAATGCCCCTTTTTCTCGTCAAGTGAAAAAATCAAAAGTATATCCATTAGCTTTTATTTAATTAAAGGGTACTAAACTTTTAGTTCAAAACCCTTTTAAAAAGGTTTAGATTATATATATAATGTTAATAATGAATACTTTTTGAGCCAGTGTGTTAAAGGCGTCTCTCATTTTATATTATTAAGTCAATATAGTAAGTATAGTATTTATCTTAAAAATGTTAAATAAAGTTTAAATGTAATTATAATTATACAAAAATGCACATTTGTTATATATGAATATGATGTATTTTCACTGTCTAAAATATGTTTTTCAAGTAAATAGAGTAAGCTCTAGTAGTGTTGTTTTTTCATTGTATCTTCACGCCAGTCAATGCTTTCCACATTTAATAGGAATTAGAAGGTAGGTATGAGGAAGATAGAATTATGAGAAGTACCCTCGTTTGCGTGGAAAAACGGGAAACCATTTAGGAAAAATTACCATAAGTACACCATGTAATTGAGCAGGCACGGTATGCACATTTTTGTCCTCAATTCATTATTTTATAGTAAAAATCTTTCTTTCAAAAATGAAGATGAAATACATATTTAAAAAAATTAGATATCACTAAACTTTACACAAAAATATACAAATCAATACATTATTTAATCTATATAAAGCAAAGGATGAAGCAAGAGAGAGGTACCCGCCAACAACTCGTGAAACTCAAAACAAATTATGTTAGTGGGTTTGAAAAAGAACCAAAGGAAAGTTGCCGGGGAACAATGAATTTTTGTTATGGTTTACTTTAAGGTCGTTTGCTATTATTAGGAATGGAGGGAGGAAAGGACTGCTGCCTAAACCCACCCTTCAAAGTCTCTTGTAGAGTGCGACGAAGAAGAGAGAAAGAGAAGATTTAGCCTGTTTGCCACGTAACTCAAGTTGGCCCGCCACATTGCTGAAAAAAACCTTTTTTGTCTAATCGTTTGTGCTCTATTTGTGCTCATATGTGCCCGAACATGAACATTTGTGCTGTGAAACTGGCCAATTTAGAAAATATTTAATGTGGTGGGCCAACTTGAGCTCAAGCTAGCCCACCACATATTGAAAAACACAACATAACAAAATTTATTTAAGTCAATCCATTGTGCTCCATTTGTGCTCATATGTGCCCGAAAATGAACATTTGTGCTTTAAAATTAGAAAATCTAAAGAACAATTAATGTGGCGGGCTAACTTGAGTCTTCCTTATATCATAACCTGTAGAAAAAATTGAATTCAAGCTGGCCCGCCACATTTTTAAATATCAATGTAACAAAATTCTGTTTTCACCATTCGTTTGTTTTTCGTTTGTGCTCATATGTGCCCAAAAATGAGTATTTGTGCTCTATAATTAGAAAATCTAGAAAACAGTTAATGTGGTGGGCTAGCTTGAGCTCTAGTTGGATCGCCTTCATTAAATGTTATCTAAAAGGCCTAGATTCACAGCCCTAACGTTAATTTTCGGGCACATATGAGCACAAACTAAGAACAAACGAATCGTGAATACAGAATTTTGTTACATTGATATTTAAAAATGTGGCTGGCCAGCTTGAACTATATTTTTCTACAGTTTATGATATAGGGAAGGTTCAAGTTAGCCCGCCACATTAAATGTTCTCTAGATTTTCTAATTTTAAAGCACAAATGTTCATTTTCGGGCACATATGAGCACAAATGGAAGACAATGGATTGACTTAAATAAATTTTGTTATGTTGTGTTTTTCAATATGTGGCGGGCTAGCTTGAGCTCAAGTTGGCCCACCACATTAAATATTTTCTAAAATGGCCAGTTTAACAGCACAAATGTTCATGTTCCGGCACATATGAGCATAAATAGAGCACAAACGATTAGACAAAAAAAGATTTTTTTTCGGCATAGTGGCGGGCCAACTTGAGTCACGTCTGTTTGCCTCTAGGCTATAAGAGTGTCACTTTTTGGAATGGGAGAACACAAGCGATCCTAGCGGAGAGATATTTTTACCAACCAAAGCTCGTCAGATTTATCCCTCTGGCCTCTGCTTCAGCCATTGGCATTTTGGAGGTCCACTTGCTTACATTGTAAGTTTTTCTTACCCTAGGAAGTTATCATCCTGTAAAGGCTACCACATTTTGTATTTTTACGTTTTATGCAGACTTAAAAAAAGACCAACGACAATTCCATAAAATCTTTTGTATTTTTTTCACAAGTTGAAATAATTCCTGAGAATGCTTTGCAAATTACTAGGAGGGAAATTAGTATATAGTTTTTAAACAAAGGACCTATTGTTGTTATAATATTACCATTTTGTAAAAATATTACACTGTTGAAAAAAATTACACTGTTAAAAAAATAATTTTTACTAATTCTATAATAATAATAAGTTAAATTATAATAACAATAATATAAGTTAAGATCTAGTAAAACATATAATTTAAGTTTATATATATATATATATATATATATATATATGACCATTGTAATATTTACTGGCAAAATTTATTTAATGCGTCACTATTATTTATATATTAATTATTAATACAATAGATAAAAAAAATATGTTCATATATATCTCAGTAGCGCTAAACGAAAATCGGGCGTCACTTCAGACAAATTTAAAGTGGGTGGGTTGAATATTGGTTTCCACTTTCATTTTGCCTTTCGGAATAAGTTGTCAAAAGTCCCCATAATTTGAATGTACGCATATAATTATACCGAGCGTAAACGATGCTGAGAATGGGATTTTCTTATTGTTTTTCGTTAACTTTATGACCGTGAGATATATTAACAAGGAAATAATATCGAAAATCTATATATAAAAAAGGTGTTATAGTGTTTTGTGAACTACTGATCTAGTTGTATGTAGGATATTGTCAATGTTTTTAGAAATATTGTAACTACCTTGCATCAATTGTGCTATCTATATTCAGATGAAACAACTAACAGTACCTTTTACTTTCCGAAGATAACCGAAGGTTTTAAATTTACATTTTAGGCCAAATGACTTTAGGCCAACTGCCTTTAGGCCAAATGCCTTTAGGCCAAATGCCTTTAGGCCAAATGCCTTTAGGCCAAACGCCTTTTAGGCCAAATGACTTTTGGTTTCATTTTTAGGCCAAATGCCTTTTAAGACAACTGCCGCGTCCCCGTCACACACACATTTTAACACAAATAAAATAATATTTCGGCAGTGTTGCCTTTATCAAACACAAAGAAAGAAAGAAGAGAGTACAAATAACACAAACAATGGATTACTCTATTTTGAATTTTGAATGAAACTGCTAGAAACACGATAATAATAATAATAGATAAGAAAATAATAATAAAAATGATATATTTTAAAAATAGTAATAATAATAATGTTAATTTGAAAAATAATAAATTATAGATATAAACTATCTTCGGTTGAGGCCTGGTGGTAATCTTGATTTGGTAATCCATTGGTGGTCCAGTTCCCACTGTCTAAGGTTTGGTGTTTTATTAGTCTAGAATGACTTGGCTATAATGCTCGACTGACCAAAAACATATGGGGACAGCGTCCTGGTGCCCTTTTCAATCTGCCGTCAATGCTTTGTCTGGACACATTTCGAGGTCACTTGAGTGATGAAGTTATAAAGAAAATATGCGGCCTGAACAGCGAACTTGTCGTCATTCCAGGAGGGATGACCTCTGTTTTACAGCCTCTAGATGTTAGTATAAACAGACCCTTCAAAAGTTATGTGAGTCAAACAAGGAACTAACATCGACAGGGGAAATTAAGCCTGCTGCACCCCATGTTGTTGCGCACTGGATATCAGCTGCCTGGAAATGCATTCCAGCACTAATGATTGAAAAATCCTTAAAAAAAAGCTGCATTTCAAATAAACTTGACAGCAGCAAAGATGACGTGCTCTTGACCAAGGCCGAGGATGATCGGGAAAGCAGCAATAAATCTAACACAAGTTTTCCAATTTTGAGAACAGTGCTGAAGATTAAGTTCTAGTCTGTCATCTAGTGATGTATTCAATTGAAAAACCAAAGAACAGAATATACATTACACTTGAAATTTCATGATATAAAAGAAAATATTTATTTCATTAAAATCTATTGTTAGTGTCTGAATTGTCCTTGTTTACACTTGTTTCTTCAAGAGTTTACTTTTATTCTCTCGTTAGTGTTTAGTAAAAGTTTATCAAGGAACAGTTTTTTTTTTTTTTTTTTTTGTAAAATTGAATTCAAGAGTTGCATGTTTTTATGCTTTTCTTCTCGTTAGTGTATAAAAAACTAATAAGTTTATCAAAGAATAGGTTTTTTTCATAAAATTGAGTTCACAGTAAAAAATTCATCATTGTAAAGAGTGCACTTTATGCGGTGCACATTACACTCGCCAGCAAATACTTTTTTTTGTTTCAAGGCTTTGAAAATGGAGGTGCGCATTAGATTCAATGGTGCATTACATTCTAGTAAATACAGTATGTAATAATAAGCTTACAACTCTTCCTGAACTCACCTGCTAGATCTTGGTTTATAACTCTTTCTGAACGCACCTGCTAGATCTTGGTTTATAACTCTTTCTGAACTCACCTACTACATCTTTGGCCTGGTGAGGAACCTGACCTCTGCCTCCCCCTCGCTGGAACTTCAGCTGTCGCCTCTGTTCAGCTTTAGCTCTGATGCTCTCGGGGTTCTCCACAAACTGGTCCTGAGTTCTTTCTTCTACCTTCTCCTCCTCTTCTTCTTCACTATATTCATCACTGTCCTCTACGTGATGCTTCCTAGTGCGCAGAATTTGAGGTACAACAAGAGGTCGCCTGGAAACAGCGTCACACACAAATCAGACCACAATACACAAGTCAGGTGGTAAAGTTACACTTTTTATTACAAATGATAGAAATGTTATTTAATGCAATTTGAGATGCCAAACTGATTTGGTCCACTCCTAATTGGGAAAATGTTGCTATATAGATCATTATAAATACATAGCTAATGTAAATTTACAAAGTTTAGTTGTCAGAGTATATTACAGACACACAGACTGCCCGGAACTGGATGCTGTGCCTGTCCTGGTCTTAAGTTAGATTATAATGCACATGCAGCTACAACAGGCGGCCAGCCAGCCGGTGGTGGAAAATATATGGCTTGAATAAAAACTGACAGGCCATAGGCTGGAATGTGTAATGGATGTAAAATTTTTAGATGTAAATTCCAGATTAGTTAGTATATAAAATTGGAAACAGGGAAAAGTAAAGTAAATATAAATTTAAGATGTAGATAGAGCTCTCTATAAATATCTAGATAGAGAGAAAATAGCCACATGAGCGGAGTAACATCAGGAGAACAAATTAAGAAAGTGGTCAATTTCAAGTATCTGAGAAGCATGATAGAGGAAAGAGGAGGAAACTAAAGAGAAATTGAGGAAAAGGGAGGCAAGTAGAGGCGTTTTACAAAAGCATCAGAAGTCTGGTCTGGAGTAGATATGTGCAAAGGAGTGAAGTCCCAATATAGCAGTATGCATCTGAAACCTGGGGGATGAAGGAAAGGGATAGGAGCAGGATACAGGCTAGGAGTGACAAGGATGGACAAGGTGATAGAGAGAGTGAAGGAGGAACCCTGATGTACCTCACTGGTCAGTCAGCCTTATTTCCTTCGCACTTGCACCGGCCGCTTCACCCTCCCTCTCTACTGCCGGTCCGGCCCACAGTCCGTGTTGTCTGAGCCGTCTGTGACGACTCCACCTCTGCTCACTGCGCCAGCGCTTCCTAATGGCTCGCGTGATGGACACTGTCTCTAACGGTTTCTCGCGCCAATAGGAAGCCCCCATTTTCCCCATTGGTCAAGGCCGGGCAGTGGTGGAGGGTATATAACACAGTGATCTCTGGAGCTATTTTTTCAGTGGTGACCCAACCCTGGCGAACCACCTTTATGAAAGAACATAATAAACCATCTTTATTCGTTTGAAAAGAGCATTTCATCGTCACTCCCTATCCTCCCACGACTATCCCCGACCACCCACCGCGACTCCGTGTTGCCGGGACGGTTATCCTGCCTCCCACCGCGACTCTGTGTTGCCGGGACTGTTCCCCTGCCTCCCACCGCGACTCCGTGTTGCCGGGACAGATCCTTACCTCCCACCGCGACTTCGTGTTGCCGGGACTCTGACCTATCACCCTCCAACCTTGACCGACCCTTCCGAGGGTGAACCCACGGGATGGGATACACCCGCCGCGCCGGCAAGGCCCACCGACAAAAGACCTTAAGAAAGACGACGACCACAACAAAACAATACTCAACCCGTGGACCCATCTACTACGATCACCAGGCCCCCGAACGTCAACACTCCGCTCCAGCATCATCAAGAGCCCCTGCACCCGAGCTGGCCAACTCCTCCCCTCGTCTTCCCCTCTCACCAACCATCCGACCCCCACCTACTCCGATTTCCCCCTTCAGCCCTGAGGGTTACCATCTTCACGCCCTGACCACCCCAGAACCCACCTATGTTTTCTCCCCATCTCCCTTCCCTACCCCCATCCACTGGACCCACGAGATCGACGCATGGAAACCAAGGTCGCCCGGAAACTGGACTTCGACCAACTAAACCACCAGTTACCCCTGAAGTACCAGTGAGAGGGATAACAACCCTTGCAAGATAGAATAGAAAAGGTGAGATTGGGGTAGTATAGACATGTGAAGAGGATGGAAGAGGGGAGGATTCATAGGAGGATTTTCAAAATGGAGGTGGTGGGAAGGAGAACAAGAGGAAGACCCAGAAACATGTGGTTAAAGAGAGTTTGGAGGAGTCGATTGGGCCTGTGTGGAGGAAGAAAGGTAGTGGGAGGACAGAAGTCAATTGAGAGGCTTATGTTCGAAACAGGCCCTGCCAGGGGCAGGAAACTCTCGATGATGATGATGATGATGATGATGATGACGACGACGATGAAGTAGTGAGAAATATAGTAGAACTCTTTTCCAGCTAACAGGGAGGAGTGTGAAGGATGTGGGGATCTTTTGGTTGCTATGTTTACCAACATCTGTCTCTAGTTTTGCAAGGTGGTGGTCTAAAAGGAAAGAGGAGAGATGCTGACTTGTTGGAATGTTGTGACATTGTTAATCTTTAAATGCCTTGCTAATGTGAGTAAAATGAGAGGTGAGGGAAGTATTGACGGACCGACCGGGAGTGAGCTTAGCACTGAGAGCTTAAGCACCTACTATTTATTAGTAGTAGCACTTTGCACCACCAGACCTTTTGAATAATCAGCAAATCAGAGTGGTTACTTAAAATTAATAATATGTATGAAATAAATAAAGTGCATTGAGCAAAAACAATTTTTTAAGAATAAAATGATAAAATAGTAAAAAATACTAGAGCAAACAAATAAAAGTAAAAACGCTAATACATATTTACACACACTTACTACTACTTCCCGAGGAAGATGTGTAAACATCTGTTAGTTTTTTAGTTTTACTCGTGATTTATTACTATACTACTATTCTATCATTTTATTCTTTCAGAATTAATAATGTAATACAGACAATACATGAAAAGAAAGAATATCAAAATATATATTTATTTTAAATTAACTAGATATTTTTAGTTCAACACCTTACAAATTTTATGGATCCGTTGAGGTTATTATTTTTATTGTGTTTATTTGGTGATGAAATGATGGCTTCCTTTTTCAGCTAATTGAAGGGAAATTACTATTGACAATTGGTATCCAGCAAGTGAGGTTATGTGTGACGTTGAATCACTGTGAATTTAAAATGTTTTGGTAAGAAAATATGTAATTTATGTCACACAAGCCGAAGACCTCCCCCTCACTCCCCCCATTTAATATCTAAATATCCTTAAATTGTAAGTATTACCTTAATGATTATCACTGTAAGCTTAGACCGACCAGGACCTAAAATTTCATCTACTAGCGTGGTTCCTTTGAACCACTTTTTTTTTAAAGTATTTGATGTAAACAACTGCAGCTATTTTCTGTGTTCTACATATCTGTTGGCTCAGTTCGATCAAGAGGGTGATATGTGTGGTTTGGTTTCCATAGTTCATTTTTTTTCTCTTATAAAAAGATCTAGTTTTTGTAAGTTCATTCTTTATCTACCTCTGTCAGGCTGTCAGTCTGTGTCTGTCCCCTGGAGGTCTGAGAAGAATATTCCTGTCACTTTGCTCGCACGCACATCTGCTTTATAATGTAAGTACTCTGTAATTTTACTGTTGTTTTCATATATGTTTCAATATGTTTCATTACACTCTGTGTTCATTCACAATAACTTGCCTTCTGTTAAATAGTATCATTCTCTAGTTTTCATAAGTATGAATTGTATTAACTAATGGCACTCATCAACAATTGACGCTGTAGGGGGGCTACCATCCAGCTGTGTACCCGGGCCATCGACCAGGCCTCGAGGCCGATGATGTACAGTATCCTTGAGGGGATCGATCCTGGGACCACAGGAGAAGTTGTGTCAAGTTTGGGGAATTAGGCTCCACTTCGTATCCCTTTGAAGTTACATTTAAACAGAGAAGATCTCACTAGGTAACCCTTCCCACATACTCACATCGGCTTGAACTGAACCCATGATCTGCCCCGGAACCCCCAGGGTCACATGACCTTTTCCTTCTAGGTAGCGTGTTCAATATGGGGTAGAGAAATGACAAGTCCAGCCGAGAGGGGCATTTATTGTGACATTTATAAGCAAAGTTAAAACATCTTTTGCATGCAACATCTGCGACAAAAAAAGAGTAAAAGTTTTTGAAATTTCTGAAACTCAAGCAATGTTGATATTTGAGCTAAAAGCTATCTTCCTATAATGTTTATGTCAATGTCAGAGAATTACACCTAGCCCAATGTAGGCTTGGGCAGATTTCATACAACCCTTCATATGAGTGACCTACACAAATGGGACAGCAATCAATGGAGCGTTTTGGTGAAAATTTCAGAAGAAGAAGGACCTGTCACATAGGTGTCATGGCAATTAAACCAAGCTGAAAATAACTAAAGCACGACACAAACAGACTTTCTTTCCTTAGTCTGGGTAAATAAATACTTTATATCTTATTTTTACAGGAGGAAATTTGAGGCGTTAACTGATCAGGCACTACTTAAGTGGATGCTTAGTTTAAAAAATCCTTCATCAGGTTTAATCTGTTGGGCAGAGAATTTGATTTTACAGTGAAACATGAGAGCCCGGTATAAATAATCTGGCTATACAATGTCTGTAACACCTGAGCTTGAATGGATACATATTCCTTGTGTGCCTGAGCATAAGAGATCTTCTTTTCAGATTGAATCTCCAGGACTTTTTTTTCTCCACCTTCCATTTCGGACAGGCCCGAGACCAAGCAGAGTGCAGTTGCAGTTGACACAGAACTTAGGAGACTCACACAGTGTATTGTGAGCCTCCTGTCCACAATCTACACAGGTTGGCTTTACACAGCATCTTAACTTCATATGTCCAAATTCCTGGCAATGAAAACAATACCAAGGGTTGGGGACATACGGCCAAACTCTGAGCACATGGGAACTTGTTAAGACCTACTTTTGAAAGGGGGGAGTCATAAAAGTTAGGATATATGTATTCCTCAAGTTAATTTTGGTGGTGATTAAACTTCGGTGATATGCTAGTGCAGACAAAGTAAGTAACCACTCCCTTGCAAACAATTGAGGACCTGTGTGGTTCCACTTTTACTTTATTGTTGTATTTTTTGTCATCTGTATTTCAGCAAGTGACTAAATATCCAGCGACTGACTATCAGATGATGTTTGTATTAACAGTGTGACGTAATGAAGTTGTTTACTGAGATGTCAGACCTTGTTTCCTCATTTTATCTCTCTTTCGAGGATAAAGGGTCTGAAGAATCACCACTTCTTGAACATTCACAACAGGGCTGAATGGCCTTACCTGTGCGATGCCAGCAGAAAGTTTGGTACCCTCGAGTAAACAGGAAGTAAAGGTTATCCTGAGAAGGCTGGGGAACAGTACACAGATGAACCGTGAGCCACACATCAGTTTGGGTTTGGTCACGTTGTCAAACAGCCATGTTTGTGACAGACTACTCTTCTGCCATGCAAGCCCTCCAGGTTGATACACCTCAGTCTTGTGGTTCCCCCTTTAGTCGCCTCTTAGAACAATCGGGGGATATTGTGGGACTATTCTAAAGCCAATCTTGCAAGGGAATTGAGATATAATTAAATATTCAAAAATCTCTGGCTCTAGAGTATACATCAATCTTTGATTTGAATAATATAATTAAAATAATAGTATGTTTTATTTAATATTCCCAAACTTCAATGAATAAAAGAATGCAATGTTATCGTTACCTCTCTGGCTCACAAGCCTCATCCACCGAGATGTCCACGTGATCGTATGTGTCGTCATATTCATCCTCATACACATCAACCAGTCCTAGCTGCTTGAACTTCTCCCCCAGCTCAGTGACATGTGTCTTGTCATTCAACATGGACGCCAAATCTTTGTGCTTGCCGACTCTGGCAACATACAGTTAAACAACCTTTCTTAAATCCAAGTACTTGATAGCTTTCAACATGCTTGCAATCAGTTTGTGACGCAAGGAACAATTTAAACAGTCCTACTGCTAATAAATACTCTTATCTTTGGTGAACTTTAAGAGGTAAACTAAACTTATGGTTTTTCAAAAATTATGTTTTATTTGAGAGTAAGATAAAACAATTGCCTAATGGCTTGGAAATGTATAACAAGACAGTGTAGAAACACTGTACAATAATGTAATTTAGACGAAAGGGAAGGAAGCCAGCCTGAAAGGATAGTTAGGATAGGTCCTGATAGAAACAACTAGACTTCTATGATGTTTATTTGTTCATACTCTCTTCTCACTTCCATCTATTAATCACTTTTAATGTGTGATTATGAAAGTTATAAGAAGATAAGTGAGTATGGAGAAGTGAAGAGAGAAGTTTAGTTATTTCTATCAGGACCTAGCCCAACTCTCCTTTAAGGTTGGCTTCCTTCCCTATCATTTAAATTATATTATTGTACAGTGGAGTTTTAATTTAATTTAACAGATTATACAACATTTTACTGTATTTACTGTTATATTAAAGTATTCAATAAACAGTTGTAGAATCATTGCTTATTATTTATATAAATGCTCACTTATCCATGTTCAATATTCTCACTGAGTAGCAAAATAATTGATTAACATTTTACAATTTATTTTTCCTTTTTCTTTAGTTTTATCAATTTCCTTTATTATAAAATTATTTAGCCACTGGGCCACCTCATTTATAAATATTTTACAGATTATTAAGCAACCAAATCAAAAACATTTAGTTTTTGTTACTCTTGCGAAATCTAGTGCATGGGTTGTCAATCTTTTTATTTTGTCCACAACATACTATTTCCTCGTGTGGGTCCTTGCGGCAAACTGAACGTGCAAGTTGACAAGACTATAGGGAGCCTCGAACTTTCACACGTGCAGAGAGGAACTGGAAATGAATGTGTTTGTCCTATATTCAGCCACAAACTGAACGTGCAAGTTGACAAGACTATAGGGAGCCTCGAACTTTCACACGTGCAGAGAGGAACCGGAAATGAATGTGTTTGTCCTATATTCAGCCACAAACTGAACGTGCAAGTTGACGAGACTATAGGGAGCCTCAGACATTAACACTTGCAGAGAGGAACCGGAAATGAATGTGTTGTCCTATATTCAGCCACAAACTGAACGTGCAAGTTGACAAGACTATAAGGAGCCTCGGACATTCACACGTGCAGAGAGGAAACGGAAATGAATGTGTTTGTCCTATATTCAGCCACAAACTGAACGTGCAAGTTGATGAGACTATAGGGAGCCTCAGACATTCACACTTGCAGAGAGGAACCGGAAATGAATGTGATTGTCCTATATTCAGCCACAAACTGAACGTGCAAGTTGACAAGACTATAGGGAGCCTCGAACATTCACACATGCAGAGAGGAACCGGAAATGAATGTGTTTGTCCTATATTCAGCCCACAAACTGAACGTGCAAGTTGACAAGACTATAGGGAGCCTCGGACATTCACACGTGAAGAGAGGAAACGGAAATGAATGTGTTTGTCCTATATTCAGCCACAAACTGAACGTGCAAGTTGACGAGATTATAGGGAGCCTCAGACATTCACACGTGCAGAGAGGAACCGGAAATGAATGTGTTTGTCCTATATTCAGCCATAAACTGAACGTGCAAGTTGACAAGACTATAGGGAGCCTCAGACATTCACACGTGCAAAGAGGAACCGGAAATGAATGTGTTTGTCCTATATTCAGCCACAAACTGAACGTGCAAGTTGACAAGACTATAGGGAGCCTCGAACATTCACACGTGCAGAGAGGAACCGGAAATGAATGTGTTTGTCCTATATTCAGCCACAAATTGAACGTGCAAGTTGACGAGACTATAGGGAGCCTCAGACATTCACACGTGCAGAGAGGAACCGGAAATGAATGTGATTGTCCTATATTCAGCCACAAACTGAACGTGCAAGTTGACAAGACTATAGGGAGCCTCGAACATTCACACGTGCAGAGAGGAACCGGAAATGAATGTGTTTGTCCTATATTCAGCCACAAACTGAACGTGCAAGTTGACAAGACTATAGGGAGCCTCAGACATTCACACGTGCAGAGAGGAACCGGAAATGAATGTGTTTGTCCTATATTCAGCCACAAACTGAACGTGCAAGTTGACGAGACTATAGGGAACCTCGGACATTCACACGTGCAGAGAGGAACCGGAAATGAATGTGTTTGTCCTATATTCAGCCACAAACTGAACGTGCAAGTTGACGAGACTATAGGGAACCTCGGACATTCACACGTGCAGAGAGGAACCGGAAATGAATGTGATTGTCCTATATTCGACCACAAATTGAACTTTAGTGTAATAAATGACGTGCTCATATTTCTAATTAATTACACAACTCATTGGTAAGCAACTCTTTGATTGTATGTTAAACAACTTTCTGGAAAATAAATAGATTAAAGATTTCAAATACTTTTCACCGATTTATTTCTAAAAATTTTAATTGATAGAAACAACAATACTTACATTTTTTTTTTTATCAACAATAACATTAAGTCTAGAATTTCACAACAAACTCTCTGAGAACCACTGGTCTAGTGGACATGACAACTTGATGGCAAGATTACCAATAATTTTCTCTCATTATTTTAAAAGTAATCACTACAATGTTTGTTTTTATAGTTCTTGTCGCAAAAAAACTCTCACTCAAACTATTTATCAAAAACATAATCTGAATGTTTTATGGACACACTTTTCATATTTACATTCAAATAAATCTACAAATAACTAACCTCTTGCCTTTGTGGATGCGAGTGGTATCAACATAATCTCTTGTCATTATGTCAAACTCGTCATTGTCAAAGACATTACTCCGCTCCCCACTGTTCAGTAGATCTAATTTAGACTGGAAAAATAAATAAAATGTATAATGAAGCAAGATTGGAAGTACAATAATGAGAGGGCAACAACTTGGAAATGTAAAGTTTGCATTAGGTTTTTGGTATGCAACCAAACTATTGAAGGTTGTTACATATTTATATCATTATTACTTTCACAATACTAAAATAACTCATACAAATATATAAGTGTGTTTTTAAATGTATTTTTCGTTAACCCCATGTACTGTGGACCCAACGTGTCAGGATGGGCTTGTGGTTCGGATGGATAATAGCAAATAATTGTGGGGGTAATTTAATATGGTTTATTGAAACAGATTAATTCAGGTAAAAGTGTATATTGTTATATAGATTTAGAACTAAATGATAGAGTTTGGAAAAAAGGTATTTGTTCTGTCAACTCAGCAGTTCTTGTCCTGACTTATCTTTGACGCTTTAACCCTACCTCTTTGTCTAATGGCATCAATGTAAAGTGTGAACTGTGTTCTTCTTTTCAATGTAAAGTGTGAACTGTGTTCTTCTTTTCAATGTAAAGTGTGAACTGTGTTCTTCTTTTCAATGTAAAGTGTGAACTGTGTTCTTCTTTTCAATGTAAAGTGTGAACTGTGTTCTTCTCTTCAATGTAAAGTGTGAACTGTGTTCTTCTTTTCAATGTAAAGTGTGAACTGTGTTCTTCTTTTCAATGTAAAGTGTGAACTGTGTTCTTCTCTTCATTGTAAAGTATGAACTGTGTTCTTCTCTTCATTGTAAAGTGTGAACTGTGTTCTTCTTTTCAATGTAAAGTGTGAACTGTGTTCTTCTTTTCAATGTAAAGTGTGAACTGTGTTCTTCTTTTCAATGTAAAGTGTGAACTGTGTTCTTCTTTTCAATGTAAAGTGTGAACTGTGTTCTTCTCTTCATTGTAAAGTGTGAACTGTGTTCTTCTTTTCAATGTAAAGTGTGAACTGTGTTCTTTTCAATGTAAAGTGTGAACTGTGTTCTTCTCTTCATTGTAAAGTGTGAACTGTGTTCTTCTTTTCAATGTAAAGTGTGAACTGTGTTCTTCTTTTCAATGTAAAGTGTGAACTGTGTTCTTCTTTTCATTGTAAAGTGTGAACTGTGTTCTTCTCTTCATTTTAAAGTGTGAACTGTGTTCTTCTCTTCATTGTAAAGTGTGAACTGTGTTCTTCTCTTCATTGTAAAGTGTGAACTGTGTTCTTCTCTTCATTGTAAAGTGTGAACTGTGTTCTTCTCTTCATTGTAAAGTGTGAACTGTGTTCTTCTCTTCATTGTAAAGTGTGAACTGTGTTCTTCTCTTCATTGTAAAGTGTGAACTGTGTTCTTCTCTTCATTGTAAAGTGTGAACTGTGTTCTTCTCTTCATTGTAAAGTATGAACTGTGTTCTTCTCTTCATTGTAAAGTGTGAACTGTGTTCTTCTCTTCATTGTAAAGTGTGAACTGTGTTCTTCTCTTCATTGTAAAGTGTGAACTGTGTTCTTCTCTTCATTGTAAAGTGTGAACTGTGTTCTTCTCTTCATTGTAAAGTATGAACTGTGTTCTTCTCTTCATTGTAAAGTGTGAACTGTGTTCTTCTCTTCATTGTAAAGTATGAACTGTGTTCTTCTCTTCATTGTAAAGTGTGAACTGTGTTCTTCTCTTCATTGTAAAGTATGAACTGTGTTCTTCTCTTCATTGTAAAGTGTGAACTGTGTTCTTCTCTTCATTGTAAAGTGTGAACTGTGTTCTTCTCTTCATTGTAAAGTATGAACTGTGTTCTTCTCTTCAATGTAAAGTGTGAACTGTGTTCTTCTCTTCATTGTAAAAACCATATTGTGTTCACCCCCTTTTATATGTTTCCATCCACCTTTCGTGTACCTTCTTCCAAATATAATACAATTACCTCATAAAGCGAAAAGAGGTTTTCCTTATAGAGATATATTTGATATTCTAGAGTTAAAATCAAATTCTTCAATATATATAAATGGACTGCAGGAGGGTATTCAAAATCTTTGTATTGCACTCTTAGAATTCTCTTAGCACTGCCTGTGACAGAGAAGTTTTTCTAAGTTAAAACTTATAAGAACCTATCAAAGTACAGTTATTCAAGAAAGATTAAGCACACACTCACACTTATCTTTAGTGAATCTCAAATAGTTAAAACATATAAAATTAATTTCTAAGCTGTTTTATCTGTATAATTTTATATTTTTAATTTGTGTTTTTTGTGTAGTGATGTTTTTAATAACAATAATGATTTTTTTATTCAAATACATTGATCATGAGGTTTCTTTAGGAGCGAGAACGGCATTAAGTCACGATCCGGCCCTGGGTATGTTTAGTTATATTTGGAAGAAGGTACAGGAAAGGAGATAGAAATATATAAAAGGGAAAATAAACAACATATCTTTTACAATGAAAAGAACACAGTTCACACTTTACATTGCTGCCAATGGGATAAAGAGGAAAATCAACCGTTTACCCCAATCCCCCGACCTAGGTTTCATTCTAATGAAACTCATCAGGAGAGAGTGTGAAACATGCAACGCAACTGAAAGCAACAATAAAGTTCATTATTTATTTTACTTTATTATTATTAGCACCGTGTCTTACTACCCGTTCGGGTTATACACACTTACGCTAATGTGTAATGGTAGGGTGATTGTGAGATGAAATGAAGGACCTACAGTTTAACGTGGAATCCGAACCACGGTGGAGGCCTGGCATTCCACACATTCACAAGATGTCTTGTCAGAGGTGAAGGAAGGGTTTGGAAATCAGATAAATCTGTGCCGGGACCGAGGATTGAACCCCGGCCGCCAGCACAGAAGTCTGACACCTTACCCCTAGACCACCAGGTCACCCTATTTTACTATAAGTGTTTGTTTTAAACATGAAATACAAGATTATAGGATGACTTAAAATGTAATGATACAAATGTTAGTTATCTTCAAATAATTGTGTGCCACTAATATGTGTTACCTCTGCCTCAAAGGGAATCCTGGGTAGACTCTGGTCGAGGTCAGCCAGAGAAGAAGCGAGTGAACTTTCCAACAAAGCGTGGATCACAGACTCACTCGAGTAATTGTAATACTCCAAACATTTCTGAAACAACATCAGAGCTCATGTAGGAAATATATGAGTAGGATACAGTGTGAATTTAGGAACATAGCTTCACTTCATTTTCAGCAGAAACTAATACAACCCTGGTTCAATTAATGAAAAGTCACAATAAGTGTCTAGTTTTAATTTGTTATGCCTGCTTAACCAGTGGATAGAAATCAGTCTTGGTGGCAAAATTCATATAAATGATTATTAGAAACATAATATGAATACAATTACTTTTAGTGTAGCTACCAACCATGAGATCACCAATTTAATTCATGAAAGCCTCATGTATTAGTAGTATTAGTGTACACCACATAATCCTCACAGAATATTAATGTTGTATCAATGTGTACATTATCTGTACTTCATTCTTACTATAGTGAGTTTACAAGCCTTTCAAAATATATGTAAGGATTTTGGAACAAATAATGGTAAACAACAAATTTTACTTATTAGCTCATGAAAATAGAACAAAATTAACTCAAATAATTAAACTTTCTGAGCCAAGCACGTTTTAATGGTTTCTAATTTTGGCAGGAGCGGACAGAAATTGGGATGATTCATTCAGGTGTTTAATTTTAGACCATGACTCAGATTGGTGTGAGAGTTGACAACTACAATCATTTTGTAGGTGGTGTTAGTTTCTACAGTCCACACCAAGTCAATCTGGGACGTACGGAATAAAGATCTTTGAATGTGTGACTCTAATGATGAACATGTGTATACCAGAAAGAAACATGAACAGCTCATTAAAAATAATCTCGGTTTCAAAATATTTGACATGCTTACAACTTCTATTCAAATAGTGGAAGAAATGTCGCAATGAATAATTTTTTTACAAGTATTCCTTTGGCTGGAAATCTTCTTTCTAAACATCTTACATTATTGGGTACCATCGTCAAAACAAAGTGAGTGCATAATTTTGTTTACAAAGGAACGTGTGACATATGTTGGCCAAAAGTATTTGCAAATGTTGACTCAAAGAAGAGAAGAAGGTGTGAGGAGTATTCTAGTAAAGCTGAGAGAAAGATACGTATGCAATGCTTTCTGTGTGAAATGGACATAGTGTGAACATATGCATGGATTGTCTGTAATAAACACACAGGTGTCAATATTCATCCAATTTAGTTGATTTATCTAATCTGTATATCATTTGTATGAAGTAGTTTAATAGTTTGAACATTTATTATACTTATTTTCACTTTATATTTATTTTTTCAACCCTATTTTTGTTTTATATTTATTTTATAATATAATCTGTTGCAATACATACACATGTTTTATATTAACAAAAAAAGTATGATAAATTGGATTAAAAAAATAACCCAAAACCTTTCATTAAAACTATAAACCGGTGAATTTGACACAGACTATGCATTTGTGTCAAATTTTTGAATCGTGCATCCTAGGGTTAAGAAAACATATATAAAACCGCATTTAAAAAAAATATATTTATTTAACTATTAGTTGAAATCGTAGCTATAAATTAAAAGCCTATTGTCATTTTCGAGTTATTAACATCAATAAACTTAAAATATCCTAAAATATACCATGTAGGTTACATATCAAATATATCTCTATTTAAAGCTTTATTTTACTGATATAAATAGTTGGGTTAGTGTATACTGTTCCATTCTGTTAGCTGACCCAGGCCACAGGCTGGAAACTGTAATCGATATAAAGTTTAAAAAAATCCTTTTATTAGAAACTTTTATAGAAATAGCCCCATATCCGTGGATTGCAACTGGATTATTTACAGAAGAAATTTTGAGTGACTGATGGGGGGCCAATGTGGGTAAGTGAAAACAACCTATATTAGCAATGTGAGTTTCTCGAAAATGTTGACACATTCCCGCCATACATGAACTCTCTCTACATCAAAAGAACTGTGGTCCTGACCGATCCCGTATGACTCCATCCAGAGTCCAATGACCATGATATTTACAGTTACTGCACTTAAATACTTGACCCACAGGCTTAGGCTGTTGTTGGCAGCTTACCAGGGACATAGTGTGAGGTTTTCTTTCTTCTAAAACCACACAAAGATCTACTACTACCAACTTTTTAATTGACTGATGCAATAAAACAGGTGTTATATTCATCTCTGCTACGGCGATAGTGGTGGCAACTACACATTCAGCTGGCACAACACGCTCAATGCCACTATTATTTATACACTGAATAAGCTTATTAACAACAAGTTCCTCCCAAGACTCTGAATTAAGTTGCGGCTAGGCTTCCATTGCTAAGCGCTGCAGGTCAATTGCTTGGAGCCCTGCCTGCAAGTAGCACCCAAATACATTCTCTCTGCCTGTACTTTGGCCACAGCTCACAAGAATAGGGTGGCTTTCCGACTTTTTAATAGGAGAAAAATTTACAAATCTATTAAATAATAACAACCATCAGATTTAAGGAGGCTAGTTTTAATATACTGGCCATCAAACTATTGTGTGCCATAACTCACCTGTATGAAGCCTTCTCCTAAATGGGGAAGAATGTCTTGTACTTCTGTAATAAGCGAGTCTAGCTGGACACCGGTTACGCCATCTATTTTACAACTCTAGAAACAAAAACAAATACAATGTCAACCCTCTAAACTTTCACTTATGGAATTATGTAAAACCGTGAGTTGAACCAGAGTACAAAATCATTAGCCACTAGGAACTAATAGTCTTTTACATCTGTATTTATATATCTAATCCAGAGATTTAAAACAACTTATTTTTAAAGTTTGAGTTAAAAAATTGAATATCCATTATATATAAAAAAATAATCTTTTTAATGTAGCCACCAATGTGATAAGCAGCATAAAGAGAAGATAATGACTTGTCTTAAAAGTTTTACTTTACATCCATTATTGTCTCCAGCCTGTGGCCTGGGTTCATATATTTTCCACTACTGGCTTACTAGACCTGTCGTAGCGTTATATGCCTTATAATCTAACAAGACTAGGACAGGCACAACATCCAGTACCACGGCCATTAATTCATCACTGTGAAAGGGTAAACTCACAGTTAAACAATTATACATTTTTCAGCCATGCCAGGAATTGAACCTGAGAACCTTATCTTAGTAGACAGACTGAGCTAAGGTGTCAGATTATCTTGAAAGGGCACCAACCTAACCAGAAAATATCAGTTAACCTCTGAGAGAAATACAATGCAGTGTTATTGTATCTACAATTAATAGTATTTGTTAGTGAGAACTAGCTCTGTATGAGAATAGTGGGGACAGTGAAAGAACCACATTTGTCACTTTCATGAATACAACATTTCTGATAACAGGAGACATATCGAGGTGGTGACCTATTTTCAACCACAAAATATGTGAAACAAAGGTTATCAAGATTCAGTGGCGTAGCTAACACTTTAAAGAAGGGGAGACTGAAAATAGACACAAAAATAATCTTACCTTAGATCTTCTTATATATTAACTCTTTCCGACAGTTCTTCTTCTCGGCAAATACATCTATAACTCTTTCTCCTCTAATGAAAGTATTAATGTATAAAAATTGTATTTTGTACCTACCCTCATCACCTAGGCTAGTATTCCAATGAAGTCTTATAAAAGTCATAACACCTATCATTGTGAAATATAATTGTGGGACTTGACCCCCAGCCACCGGAGGCAGAACACTTCTGGGCCCTAAGGGGTGAACTACAACTTAACTACTTCTAACTAATTACAACTATGCTTTATTTTCATAGAAACATTGTCAACACTGATGGAATATTTACTGATAAGTTCTTGTTAATAGTCACAGAGTGAAATAAACTAAATGTTGTTCTTT